>JAVSBS010000475.1:4313-35356 GCA_033124195.1 Coracias cyanogaster | reverse complement strand
ATGATAAATGTTACGAGACCTACAGTACACTACCGCTATCAAACAAGTGTCTGACAATGGGTTTATTAAACAGAAACTTCTGCCTTTAGAGGTCAAAAGATATTTCATTATTAAAAAGAAAAAACAAATAGAGCACTTAGAAATCCCAAGACTGTGATTAAGAAAAAAGCTTGGGTTTTTGTTTTGTTTTTAAAAAAGGCATTTTCATATTTGGAGGGCTTTCTTTTCCTACTCATTCCTCTCTCCCTCTATAATGAATCTTTAGACACTGCCTCTTCTATTTCCTGTCACTCATCTTCAGTTTTCTTCTCAGGGACATTTCAGTGTATCCACTCTTCCAGCCATTCCCCAAATCTTCTGACTTTCAGCTTTTTTAAAAATAGGAAATGTTTTGAAATACTGAGGACTAACAAAGGAGAAAAATAAAGTCCAACTCATCCAGTTGTATGCAATTCACCAGAGACTGCACAGAGCTCAGCATCAAACCCTGCAGAAAAGGAAGGAACCAAAAATCCAGCTCAGTCATTCTACGTACACAGCAGTGACATGGAGACGGCCTCACTGACTCCCCCAAGTACGCAACACGGTATTTCCCGACGTGAGCTGTGTTTCGCCTGCATACACAAAACACTTTAGTTTTGGTGCTGGACATCAGCGGGGTTCACTAACTCCCCTCTGCCATGTTCCCATGTGCTCTGTCCCTGGCACAGGGGCAGTGAGGAAAAGGAAACTTCAGTGTCATGCAGGAGGATTCCAAGTTAAAGACAAAGTTTTAACAGGGGGGATGAAAAGATTCCCTTCAGCTGTAGAGCTGCACCCAGGGCAGCACCGGCATTTGTTGCAACATATTGAAAATTCATCTGCAGCAGATGGACAAACTCATCCATGTTTAAGGACACGTGAGAACCGACTTGTGCTAGCTAGGACTATCCCCGGGTTTGAGATGAGAACAGCTTGGGAAAAACATTAACTCCTTTGCCACAGCCCATTTTCTGAAGTCCTTGTTGTTATCGCTCTGGTGAAGCACAGGCATCAGTACAGCTCCTGAACGTAAACCAAACCACTAATCTAAATGCTCAGCAACTTCTCCGATCCCGCTCCTAAATCCAAGTGTCTTAAAGTCATGATTTAAACAACGATCCCAACAAATCACCTAACTTAAAAGCAGCTGCAATCTATTTACAACAAACACGTTAAACTCGCATGTAAATGAGTTTCTACTGTTCCCAAGCTCAGGACTCAGTAAGCTTGTAGAATATTTTCAGTGAAACTGGTTGTAAGGTGGCCCAACTCTGCTCCATAGCATCTCTCATGAAGCTGGCAGGTTGACCAAGGAGATTTGTAAAGACAAAAATAAGACACTCGTATTGTAAAAGGTGAAAGGGTGACTGCCATAAACCCCAAACCGTAGGGAGCGATGAGAAGGAAAAGAGAGCCACTACTTTTAATTATCTGGAATCTGAAAATTCGACCTGAAGATGGGATGAAAGCCTTACCCAGGGCCTCTAAAAAGAACTGCTTATCTGGCATTTGGCTAACAAGTCCCGATGTGTCATTAATGCCATAACTAACGGTACGCTAACACACACATCCTACCAGAGACCAAAAGAACAATTATCCTCCCACCTTCACTCCCTGCCAAGCACCACCGAAACAGCTTTTGCACCCAGCCTAGCCCAAGGACAAAACCGGTGATTCACCGCACGCACCTGCCATGAAGGTTTGGCTAAGCAGGCTGGATGGGATCGGAGCAACCACTTCACTAAGCATCACATCAAGCTGGCAGGGAATATTGTTTTGTGGAGGCAAGCCGAGATGTGGAAACTGCCTCAAAGGCACAAGGAAAACACCGGCATGTGAGAAATCAGCCGATACTACCTTGAGCAAAGTACTGTAGTCGAGAGCTGAAACCTGTACCAAAGCTGCTTAGCTGTTTCACAGTGTTTTCTTCAGTACTTGACAAGAAGCTCAGAGAGCAATAGGACTGATTTCCTCTTAATCTCGAAGTGGCACAAGAGATTATTTCCGTTTAACTATACTCCTCAGTTACTAATCGTACAGGAACCAGAACCGGGTAAAAGTTCCACTTAATATACTAAACACTGATAGGAAAACTCCCCTTGCTCTGGAGCCTGAAAAGAACTGCCAGATCATTTCTGGCACGCAGTCAAACACTCGGTGGTTTAAAAAACACCTGAATGAAAGCCCAGGCGTTCCAGCACAGGAATGACTCAAAAAATCCCACCCCACCATGCAAAACAAAGCCAGGTTCACACGCTGCCCTGTTTATCTTCCTCGCCAGAGTGATTCATTTCTTGTTTTTGTAGTGATCTCTTCTGTGGTTTACGGGCCTCGCTAACAGCCGCTTCCCAGCATTTACTGGAACCCTGTGGGGCTGGCCCAGAGAGCAGGACCAGGCATCTGCCCGGCCAGATCTGCGCTCCAAGGGGGTGGCTGAGGGTGCTGGGGGGCAGCAGCGATTAACACACGTCCCTGAGGGACTGGCCTCATGCCACCACACTGCAGTGTCACGTCACCCGTGAGCGATGGAGGTGGGGAGGTGGGCAGCGTGGCTGCCCGGCAGCCAAGGCTCGTCAGGGAGAACCCTCGAGGGTGCTCTGCAGCCAAGCGTCTCTGGTGCTGTACGTCAGATGGGCAAAGAGCTCTCCGGCCCAAGCAGCCCCCAGATCTTCCCCACATCATAGAATCACTTAGGTTGGAAAATATCTCTAAGATCGTACAGTCCAACTGCAAACCTAACACTGCTAAGTCCACCACTAAACCATGTCCCCAGGTGCCACATCTACATGTCTTTTAAATGCCTCCAGGGATGGTGACTCAATCCCGTCCCTGGGAAGAGGGTTCCAATGCTTGACAACCCTCTTGGTGAAGAATTTTTTCCTGACACCCAGTCTAAACCTTCCCTTGCACAGCTTGAGGCCATTTCCTCTCGTCCAATCACTTGTTAGATGGGAGAAGAGATGGATGCTCACATGGCTCCAACCTCCTTTGAGGTAGTTGTAGAGAGCGAGAAGGTCTCCCCTGAGCGTCCTCTTCTCCAGACTAAACCACCCCAGCTCCCCCAGCTGCTCCTCAAAGGACTCATTCTCTAGGCCCTTTGCCAGCGTTGTTGCTGGTCTTTGGACACATTCAGAAGATGCTTGGTCTCTCTCAAATCCCACTCCCATGCTGAGATAAGCAATCCATGTCATTATACAGGCAGAAGAACACATTAAGAATATGAAGAACAGAAAACTTGCCGGTTTCCCAATTATACACTGTGTGACATTGCTTTGTTGAGTTCAGAGATTTAGAAATGCTACAATAAAGGGCTCAAACTGTCCCGCTCTGAGCTCTAAGTGGCTGAGAAAAGAAAATGCTGCTTGAATAAATTCAGCATTTGAGGGGTTTTCTCCCCACAGCACTGCAGCCCCAGAGGCTGGCCTCAGCCCTGCTAGAAACTCTGTGGAAGCAGAGCAGTCAGCACTCACCGCCAGCCGCAGAGCTTGCTGGGGGCTGATCAGCCACACCGTTAACTCGCAGCGTAACCAGCCCGCACCTGCCCCGCTCTTGGTGCGACAGAGCTTCCAAGCTCCCCGAGAGCTGCTGTGCACCTCTGCCAGCGGGACAGGGCGGCCCTCCCAGCAAAACTCACCAGCCGCTTACACAACAGGTCATCAGGAACTGATTTTCCCCACAACAGAGTTGAACTCCATAGCTCTTTACCTTCCAGACACATATTCTAGTATTTCTGTGACTATTTCGCAACACGGATTTGGTCTATTAAGAAAGAAATACATAATAAAATCAGGTAAGGCTGACACGAAGCATCCTCTTCTATAGAGACAGAAACCAGAGACAAGCTTCACGTTGCTGCCCAGACACCCTTCTCTTGTTATTCCTCCTGGAACATTTCCAAGAATTTCTACTCATCATGTTTCCTGCAAGCCACATAATGGAATTTCTCTCAGAAGGTATGTCACTGCCTGATTATTAGGATTTTTCTCCATTAGCTACCATTTTGTCAGACTCACATTAAGCTAGCACATTGGGATGCTGCTTCTTCAGCCACCCAGCTAAAGATGAGTGTAAAAGCGGTTAGAGTATTCAAGAGCCAAGAAAAATCACCTACTTGAGATCTCTATTTTTCTACACTGTTTACCAAGTACAGGATAATACGGCTAATTACATGCACATGGCTATAACCTAAGCCTTTAGCTTCATTTAGTATACAAATTAATCAATTTGTATCATGTAGTGGAAATTTAGTATTTTTCCAGTAGATACTGAAGTTCAGCATTTCAAAAATATTACTACATTTATACTACATAACTGCACAGTTCTGAGCATCGACATCAGGCAAAAGGCTGATGAGATCCTTCAGCTAAAATACAACTGTTCAATATCACTACCTAGAGTGCCTGAGGGCTCATTAGCTCCTCATGTTTTAAATACTAAATTATGCAGGTAAATGACATGAACAAGTCCAGTGAGGGGATATTTTGGAGGTAGAAAAAAAGATCATTCTTTATCTAGAGAGTTTGTGATTGAATTAAGAGCAAAACAGATGTCACAAACTTGAAAAATCCCATCATTTTATCTCTGACACCATTTTTCTTTCAATTACAGGGATACTGAGGATATCTCAGAAAGATTAAAAGGGAAAGATGTTTCTCTTTTTTCCCCTAGCTCTTCTGCTTTGCACAGTTGACAGTAGATTTGTATTCACTGCTTTCAGTCTGAGTTTTTCTTTCATTTGGGGTGCTCTTGAAAATAAATTTTAAATGACAGGAAACTACCACTGTAACTGACACAGGACCTCGCACAGTTTAATCGCTTAATTGTTCTTTAATTTCTTTTTAAATGGAGCAAAATTCAAATTTACTTTAATTCAGCTTTAAGTTAATTGGATGGTAACTGTCTTGAAACATAAATTGTTCAATCCAGAAGAGCAAAGAGACAAGAGGACTCGTGCATTCCTAGCACTGCTGCGCTAGGTAGCTGGCCTCCTTGGGGAAGAGTTGGAAGCTCCTCCAGAAAGCAATGCAGCGTACCTAAATCACTGCCTCTCTTCATCTGTGGAGGAAGCTGGAGTAACCCAAGACCGAGCAAAAGAGGACAGCATTTTGTCTGGATGCCCTTTTCCTTTGTTGCCCTACTCTGAGCCATGCTCAAACCATAGCAAAACAGCAGAGCAAACACTGCTGAGAACAGCCTTGGGTCTGCTTGCTCATCCTCCAGACTTGCTGCTGGGAAATCACAACTCGCACTGCAATTTACTTCTAGAAACTGTATTCAGATGTTTTAAGGTAAAGCTAAAAATGACTGTGCTGAGGTTTCACAGAGATGTTGCCATGCAGGAGAGAGGAGGAACGAAAGAGAGGGGAAGAGTGTGTGCATGCTCTGGTCTCCTCTGGACACAAATGTGGTGACTCAGCTCAGATGTTGAGCATCAGCTCCGATTACAAAACCATCATATAATTTAGACTGGCTGAAAATCTTCCCTACGGGAAAAAGCATATCGTTCTTCATAAATACATATTTTTTTAAAAAAACAGCCTATGCAGCACATTATTTGGCCAGGGAATAGCTCAGTTAATTCAGAGTGTAACAGAATACCTATCTTAGACATTTGCTGTGCATTTCTGTGCTCTCCTGCACTGCTATCCTCGCAGCTGCGGTGGAACGAGCAAGCCCTGAAACATTTCAGGCTAAGGCAGGCAGGTGAACCACAGCACTCACCACTGCGAGCTTGGATAACCTGGATGAACCTGCACCCAAGAGGTTGTGGAGAGCTCCTACAAGCCTTTCTGCTGCGAGATCCGCCTGGCCTGCACGTTAGACTGCTCTGCGGGTATACAAGGGGATGTCTACGGCCCGAAACTCAGCCCTGTCGCTGTAAGGACTGCACAGGAATTGAAGTGAAACGTACCTTTATTATACATTCATCACGCACTCTAATCATGCATCTTCTCCCAAGGCTTTGTCACGCCTAGAGACAGTAGTGACCAAAATGCAGAACTTTTACAGAAAAGAACAACTTAGCATTTGTCTGTCCAGGGAAGAAAATAAACATGTAACCAGAAGGAGGAGTACAATGCCAAAAAGCCTGATAGACAGCGAAGGAAAGATGTAAAGGGAAACTGCCAGGCCAAAAAAGCGACAGTTCAAAAAGCTATTTATAAAATAATACACGTGACAGAATAGCACAATTATTTACTACTTACTATCGGAGTAGCTGTGCAGAGTCATTCCGAGCCTCTGCAACCCAAACCGATGCAGACACTCTTCAGCAAGTGCCACATCCATAAATGCGAGCTGGATTTTAACAATACTCAACAGAGTCTGACTGAAGTATTTATTTGGCAGTTACTAAAAGCTATTATATATACTATGCAACAAGCAGTTTACACAGATTTATTTTTATTCCCTTCTGAAGTGGAAATCCATTCTATACTGATGGAAATCCCTGTAATACACAATGAATATGAATGGGCATTCATTGCTCCATCTGCCCAGGTCCGAATCCAATACAATCATTCTCCTTATCAAGCCCATTCAAGCTCAGTTTCCTACCATGTCAAATTGGTTTCCCTCACTGAAATGGTATCAAACTCCCGCGGAGCACGTACCTCGCTCACACAGAGCGATTCCCGCGTTATCAGGAGACACAGGCACGCTCTGTTCCTCTCAAGCAGCACACCACTTCCATCCATCATGCTATTTATTCAGTTTTGTCACAAAGGGGATATTATCAGCTTGAAAAAAGGCATTTCTTTGTATGAAACATATTCACTGACTTCAGATTCAAGAATTCTAGAACTGAAACACGCTAGCAGACTACAAGTAGAATAAGAAGACAACTTGCCCACCAGTCTGTAGGCAAATAATTTCCCCAAATCCCCCTTTTTAAAAAGTTCTAGCCGGGTAAAACTGACCAGGAAGTGGGGATGGAAGATGTCTAAAAAAGCCTCCACTGATCTCCTTAAAGAACAAAGTAGAATTAAAAACAAAACCAACCCAGAGCTTTGTGTACCTCAGTCTTATAAATAAACTACAGATATAATCAGTAAATCAGGAAAACAGGAAACAATTACTGTTAAAAACTGGCAAATCTTGCTGGAGTGAATTTAACCATCCGTTAGTATACACTCAAATTTCCATCCTCCTGCCCCTTTTATCCTTCTGGTATTTCAATTATTTAAACATTTTACCAGTGATAAACCCCCCCGCCCCCAAGTGCACTTCCATAAAGATCTGAGGAGACCCTTAGGCTGAAATGGAATATCAGGACATTTCTCCCTACCTACAGCTGAATGGAGCTTTTGCCCCCATACCATACTAGGCAGTCAGGTACCAGAGATGTCCCTGAACCTAGCAGGAGTAGTAGAGCAGTTAGGTCAGCTCCAAAGCAATGACTTCTGCTTGCTGACTGTGCAAGGAATGTCCTTAAGGAGGAGGTGCCGTTAACAACAACACTTCAACACTACTGTATTGTGCATAACAGTATTCCTAGATTAACTAGGAATTTTTAAAATCAGCTTTTCTTCGATTCCCTGTCTTCATAATACTTCAAAACACCTAAGAACTTGCAGCTAAAATTAAGCCCCGCACTAATATATACCTTTCTGAGGAAAACCTGCAGCATTACCACAGTAACTAAGACCATAATAATACCATACAAACACTTTCAAGTCTAATAATTCATTTTCAAGAAATGCAAATTGCAATCTTATAGACTACTTCAGCTTTTTCCCAGAAATACAATTTAGCTCAGAATTTCCTGCTTGAACACTATGAGGGAATTCTCACGCACCAAGTGCTTTACTATTTTTTCTGAAAACACTACTTACATAACTTTAAGCAAACATTTTGGCTGGAGAACTCAAGAAACAGGGCTTTGTCGATTTAGTAAAAAGAAGTCAGATCAGTATCTAGGTATTCTCCTCTGAACAAATGCTCTTCACAGCTGTGTGAGGCGGATGAATTCACTTCTATCAAAAGGTTATCAACACAAGATGCCTGCATTTGTTATGGCGTAGCAAGAACTTCCCGTGGCCATACTCTGTGCCATACAAATCCCTGTCTGCTTAACGCTGAGCAGCTGCAGTGCAATCACTGTTCTGTTTGAGCTAGAACGCAGACCAGGAAGGAGCTGGAGATACCAAAGCTCTCGCCGCCTGTGCTTCCCTGCCTTGTGAGTACACATTACAACCCATTATTCAGCTCAGTGATCACATACTGCAATTTTTTTCCTTGCAGGATTACTGCTGCATTTGCTGCTTTCCTTGGTTTCTGCGCTAAATGAAGCAGAAATCCCTCAGAATCTAAATGAACAATTAATGAAAAGGCAACAATACGAAGTGGGCTATATAAAGATGAGGCCTATTATGAATTAATACTTTTACTATTAAATATGCATGAGTTTTTAATAAGTAGAGCCAAAAATAGAGACATGCATCACAGGGTTTCTCCAGGCTCTACAATTTTCATTCATCTTCATCCTGTGAAGAAATGGGCCGCTGCTAAAAGGACTCTCCCTGCGCACCTTGACATTGCTGTCATTCGCCCTAGTTCATTACAGCACTCACACACAAGCCTCTGAGATCCATACACAAAGGACTCTGCAGACCTCCACCCTCTGCCCCAGGCTTTGGAGGACTCTGCTGAAGGACACTGTTGGTCATCCCAGCCCACTCCTAGACGTACCAGCAGGCACGGGTCTCTCAGCAGCCTCATCCCCGTCCCCAACCTCTGTGCTTAGAAAGAATCCGTTTGGAAGAAGGCTCCTGCATCACATAAACAGCAGCCGACGTCCTCACCAGACTGAAATAAAACTGAAATAACTCTTCGTTTTCATCTTAATATTTCATTTTTTAAATATACATATTCTCCTCATTCCTTCACCATACCGCCAAGGAAAGAAGTCTAAAAGTAAGCTAAACACAATGAATTCAAATATTCTGCTTGGATTTTAACATTCATTTCTAACATCATGTTGCGATACAGATCTAAATGAACAGAAGATTTTAATAAAGCCTGTGCTAATTCTGGCTGAGAGCGAGCGCACGCTGGAACGCAGCACAATTCTATATAAATCCACCCCAGGGCGTAGGTGCTACAGCACCAGGAAACGGAAGAAGATTGAAATCAGTGTTTATAAATACAGCCAAGAAATCCCAGCACACACACCACCAAATATATAAACAGAAGTTAAGACAATCTCATCTGGAGGCCAAAATTTCCTACACTTATTTAGGTTGAGGAATTTCTTATTATTTTTTTTAAGACATTTTGGTTTGCATACTCATGTTTTTAAAACAGCTTGGGTGTATTTTAATCAAAGCACGTTGAGTTAGCAGCTGCTAATGCTGCGTGGCAAAAAACCAAACCCAAAGAAACTGCAGCACACTCATTCTAGTATCATCTTAAATTACCCTAATACACTGTCATAAAAATAATTCTGCTTTGATTTTCAATCGTCTCTATTTCTCAATGTATAGCAGTAAAAAGTAATTCAATCCACATCAGATATATTCCTAATTAAAAGAAATAGCCCAAACAAAAAAAACCCAGAACCTCATAGTAGAGCTAACATCCAGCTTTTTAAAGAAGAGTTTATCAAAACAGAATATTTGTACCACCTATTACCATGTCCATCTTCCTTCTGGGGTTCAGTATAAAGGCGTGATGACATGACAGGGATTTTCACTGGGATGTCCTTGGCTTAGTCTTTGTGAAGACAATATATAATTTGAGGTTTGCACAGACCTACAACTACTAAGTTGGAGTAAAACCAACGTCACTTTCTGGAAGCTCAAAAGATGATGGGCAAAGGAGACTTTTCTCCTCCCCCTCCAGCGTCATCACAGTAAACACTCAGGATTTATGTTTGTTTTTCCGGTGACACATGGTCCCAGTGATCAGAGACACAGATTTTTTCAGGTGTTTCAGAAACAATCGGTCTTTTACCACAGCTGTAGAAGTACAGAGAACCAGAAAAAAAAGCCCACATCTATCCTTAGTTATTTTAGTGCCTTTCCTATTCCCAGGTGCATTCTGGGCTTCAAACAGACATCCCTCCTCTGACCATCTAGAATCCAGGGTTTGGGGAGGGTGTCCAGGAGGGGCCAGGGGGAGGTTGCGGTTGTTTCATTTTTTAAATTGCAAAGTTTAGGAATTTTCATCTGATACAATGTTAGGTCCATCTGTTGTTCTTTGTTCTGCCCTCACCCAGAATATGTTGTCTCTCAAGATCTGATTTCTCTACAAGGGCAGGACAAAATTCCTTCCTAACCCTCCCACCACCCTTAAGCCCTTCCGAATGCCTCAGGAGTCTGTTCCAGCGTGATCCAACAACAACTGATTTCCTCCAATAAAGTTCAGCCTTAAAAATTCCAGCTTGTTCCAGAGCAGCCATCTCTCTGTTCCTTGTTCACCCTCTGAATACCGGAGGGTTGAGATTTCTCCTCTGAATGGAAACATCCCTGCATTCTCCCGCATTTGGAAGTTAACTTCCCAGGGTGACCTTCCCAGAAAGTAAGATGCAATGCAGCTTTCTGGTTAGATAACGCCACTGCCTCTGTGTCAGGCTTCCACTTGTGCCAAATTGTCACAGCCAACCTTTTGTAGGTTATTACTAAGCAGAATTAAAGAGAAATGACTAGAAACGAACACGTGCACACTGGCTGGACTTCATCGCTTGCCAGAACTACAACATCATTATTCCAAGACATATGAGTGAAGTCTGCTATCAGCACTGCTGGTTACCTGGCAGTTTTCTATGCACTTTGAGGCTCCTTCGATTTATAGATTTTTTAAATAATTTCCCTAATAAATGATGTGACCATATCATTACAGTCAAATTCCTAATTATTATCACTAAATAGTTTTCTCCCTATGATGTAACCACAGTAGCCGACCTTGCAGCAGGCAGCACGTTTAAGGCGTTTTTCCACGGCAGGAGCAGCAGCCCAGCCAAGCAGCGGATGCTGTCACACCCCGCTAACAACCCACCCTGCCACGCATGCACAAACCCCAGATGGAAACGCAAACACATCCTAGAGCTGCCAGCACCAAAAACTGCAGACGGACCCTGGAACTGCAACAGAAAACCAGCTGTTAGACAAAGCAGTGACACAACAGAAAAGCACTTTTAAAAATAATGCAGCTAGAAACCAGAAGCGGAACCTTTCAGAAAGTCACAGACACCATCGGAAGCAGCAATGAGCTCTTTGTGCCGTCACAAGCACATCTGGTGACAACACAGGTCTGCTACTCAAGTGTTGTAGCTTTACAGGCACTGAGGACTCTGATTGCTCCTTCACTCAAAAGCTTCACTGGAAACCTTTGGTAACATCCTGCAAGACCCCAACAGGCATCAGCGATGCCAGCAGCAGTTGGGCCAGCAGAGGCTGCTGAGGAGGGCTCAGCAAGACTCCGGCACCAAACCAACACAGCCTATCTGTTCACTTCAAATTACCATCCCTGCTGGACAAGGCAAAAGTTCTGGATCCAAGTGTCGTAACACTGAGACACCAGTTTGTGACCCGTAGAAAAATACACCAGAAATTCAGATGTTTCCACTAGGAAACAAAATTTCTAAGTTCACCAACACAAATACAATTACTTTAATTTCGTTTCTCTCAGGTCACAGAGGAACACACACACCAGTGCTGCTGCCATCCTATCACATGCCAGATCTTGTCTAGAACAGAAATAGAGCTTCAATTACAAAACAAGCTGGTGCTGATCTCCTGGAGCACGGCTCTGAGACGTACAGGGAGCAGAGGTCACTCAAAAGCAAATAGATGAGCTGTTAATAAGTGTTAATAGTTGGCGGCTGGACAGACCCTTTTGCAGAGGGAGAGGCATGGTAATTAAAAGATCAGAATCTACTGCCACAGATCCATCAGGGAGCTTTGTAGTACATCAAAAAATTAAGTTGTTCCCATTGTATGTCATGTCATTGGCCTTTCAGAGCTAACCAGAAACTGCAATTATTCCATGTCACTGCTCAATGTCCCACTTGTTCTGCTGTGTGCACGGAGAACACCGGGGTCTGCGGGTCCCAGCGGCAGAAGGGCAGCCGGGCTTCATGCTCCAACGCCACACTCCCGGAAGCCTACAAAGCCTCACGGAGGATGGATGTCACACACACCACATCTTAACCAGTATCCAGCTAGGAACACACTAAGAAACGTACACTGGAGTATTTTTGGTTGGCTTTTTGGAGTTTCCTTTTTTTTTTTTAAATCAGGCGAGACTACTAGAAATTCTTTTAAGCCACCCTCTGCTACCTATACGCTACTGGCATGATTTAATGAAGAACGCACAATACAACAAGCACTGAAAGTCCTCGAGATTACAGAATGCCAGAGAGGTGTCTAAGGGTGTCATGAAACCAGAAATAAAGCGATTTAAGCATGAGAGTCCAGAAAAACAATTCCTGAAAAATATAGGACTCCTTAATGCTGAAAAGTATAGTTTTGGATACTGTCTACACTGAATGAGCAATAACCAAAGAGATCCAAATAGAACATGAATTGTGTATATATATATATAAAATATAGCTGTGTATATATATATATAGAGAGAGCGAGAGAGCATTAAACAGGGGGGTTCTTTTCTGCTTTTGTGAGGGGTTTGCGTTTGGTTTTTTGGTTGTTTTTTCTTTTAAGCATTACCATTTCCACTTAGTCAAGACAATGGTGTATTCATGCTGCATTTCATAACATGCCATTATTTTTGTTAAAGATGAAAATAGAAGTAGGTGACATACTGGAAATATGAAATCTATTTTACATCTAACATCAACACCACAGAAGAATAATAGATATTTTTTTCTAAGGGAATTTAAATTCTTGTGAGGCAGGTGTTAGGATCTACACTATAGAGCAGAAAGAGGAGCTAAATGGAGAGAAGAGGCAGGAAATGGTCAGAGGCAATCTGAATGCGCATTTCCAAATGAAATTTCTTAAGTAATGAGAGTTCCAGGAATAAATCTCTGGCCTTTACGTTACACTGTTGAAAAAAGTATGAAAACCATAGAAAACTACTGCTGCTTTTAAAGCACATTTTTCATGTGTTTCTGTGTCTGAGGTTCTTCCTCCTCCATTTGCTCCAGGATTCCTTTTCAGAATGTGTCAACATCACCTCAGCCGTCCCTCAGATGCCTTTCAAAGGATGATATGCTAAGGCAGGAGTTTAAACCCTCCCGACACATTCAACTGCGAACTGCTTTAAAAAGCTCTCCTCACTTCACCGCATCCCTGGCAGCTTCTCCAATTGGTACCCGGTGTTAGTCCTGTATTGCCATTAGCTATGCAAATAGTTAACATTACTTTCAAAATATTTATGAGAAAAGACTGAAGAGTATTGTCAAAGTTCATATTGTTGACCTTGTTACCAATTACTTGTTTTTAATACATACCACCAAGAGCTAAAAATTGAAAAACGGAATGACAAAACACTCTGCTACCAGAAACAGTTATCCCGAGCCACGCTTTACACAGAAAAACTGTCACCCTCCAATAAACAGCGGATTTTATTAGCAAGCCATTTGTTAATCCATGCAATTGGTACATAGTCAATGAATAAAACTACCTTAAAATGCATAACTGGATACTTAGACAAGCAGAGTGCTCCCAATGATTTAATACAAACAGCACATTTACAAAAGTAGAGACTGAAATTAAAAATCAACAAGCTATTAATAGGATGAGACAGCTTATGAGTCACTGTCTAACAAAGGAAACATGTCAGGGAACAAAAAAAAGAAAAAAAATCAGTAGACTGCAAGTATGACATTTTCAAGCTATATGCCCAGGAAATTTATTTTAGGTATTAAACAACTGGGTGATGTGTTCGCCAACGGGACCAAATCAGCCATGAGAAGTGACGACGCCAACCAGGAAAACACGGCCAACATTCAGTAAAAAGCAAGCATGGCAGAAGATAAACGACGTCCTAAAAACCAACGGAAAGAGGTGGAAGCTCCCTTGCACCTCACAAATAAAAAGATCTCTTTGTTAAAACCTTTTCATTAAGCTTTTTACTACTGCTTTTTGTGTATTCCTGAACTTTTATCCTCAGAAACCTTTGCGGATTTCATTCGATCCTGTCCCAGGTCTGCAAACCAGAAACAACAAAGACAGTGGGCATGGTCTGATTGTCAAGATGTGCTCTGAAAAAGCCCAGATCTTGCTGCCTGCCCTCACTTCAACCATGCTCTGCTGCCGCAGGGAAAATTTTAATCGGTGCCTTGCAGGACGCAGAAGTACAGTCGTCTGAAACTAAGCATTTGAATGGAGCTCATTTCAACAAGGACTCCAAGTTTACAACAACATCAAAGTTCTCTTTAAATTTGTAAACCGCACTGCTTTCCAACCTTGCAGTGCTTTTGATACAGCCCAACTGATCTATTAGGAGAAACCCACGTTTTTAAAAACCGTTTCTTATCAACCAGTAACTTTTTTTCTCCAACCACTGTTGTGAGAAGATCTTGAAGCAAAGCGAGGGGCTCGTGCTCCAGCCTCTGTTGGACAGGCAGCTGGTTCCATCTCAACCACAGCAGCATTTTGCCCAAACTCATGCTCACATTGCATTTTGAGTTCAGATTATAGAATTATGGTCACTGAACACACTCATCATTCGCTATGCTTTTGGCATCCCCTTTCTTTCTTTCTTTACCTGAAGATAACAGTCTCAACTCTTTTTATAGACTTTTTAGGAATTGTATTTTTCCATGCCTCTAGTTACCAAAAGTTATTGCAGGGATCAAGTGCAGGTTCCCGAAATCCTCTGATGGCCTATAAAGGGAACTTAGTCTAAGCTTGAGTCTAATCACATAACCCTTCCAGCACTCAAAGATATCATATCTTGCCACAGTGAAATAAGTGAAAAGAAGATTTTTTTAAAATTGTAAGTCAGTCTCTTACATCTATGATCTTTTATCACACAAATAAAAGCATACCATCTTATTTCTCCCAAAGAATTCACTTTGATAAAATTGTGATGTTTCTGACAGACTAGGTTTCAGTGCCAGTAAAGTTGGCCAAAAATAATGGAAAAACTAGTCCAAATTGCCTCATTTGGAAAGACTGCCAAACTCTCCCCAGTAAGGGACTGACATTCTCTATTTTAGTGTCAAAATATTGTTGGTTTTCCCCAACAGTAACTCCATTGATGTTTTTAAAGCTGTAGCGAGTATTTGTAAAACACCGTATTGATCCACATGCAAGGCATTTTTCATTCTGAGCAGACCATTTTGAAGTTTTTGAAGAACAGAAAGGAAAAAGACTAGTAAAATGTATGTCAAAAGCCCAAGTCCTATGCGGTGTACCGGCGCACTCTGCCTCCCACTCAGTCTGTCTCCACCTCCCTTTCTTCTGCTCCACTTTCCGGCCGATTGTTTCCATGGGATGCAGAACCCTTCGCAGCACCGCGCTCTCAGTGCAGCAGCACCAGCTTCCAGCCAGCTCCCTGGAGGAGGGCTGCAGCATCCCTCTGCTCTTCTTCATTTCCACCCTCTCCATCAAACCCAAGCCGATACACAGCCACCACCTTTCTGAGAGGGGGACCCAAAGTCCCAGAAGGGCCCTCAGTGCTGCTGCCTCACAACGGATCACCCCTGTCAGAGAGCGACGCTTCAGTTCCGCACCTCAACTCCAACGGCAGCTTACAGTCACTAAATGTGCCAAATGGCAGATTCAAATAACATTTTGCTGCCAAGGTGAGGCAGTTTTAAACAGCAGAACTGTTTTTAATGAAGCTTCAAGATCCTTATGCTGTAAATTTTTATGTTTGTAACTTTTCTTCATAGCGCGGTCTGCCTGCCACCTTTGTCTACTCCTGTTAGGCTGAGTTAGCGAAGCACGCTCCTGTGGTTCTCCCAGTACAGCCTGCTAACACAACCCAACTCGGCCAACTAATACAAAAAATAAGCAACGCAAAACTGGTATCTCTAAATGCAGTTGTCAAAAAAAGCCCAAACTGATCCAACACGAGCCAGGGCTCAACACAAGTACAATACCTTGAAATATTATTAATGCACAAAGCTCCGAATTCCTGAGATTTTATGTTTATGAAAAAGCTTTACACAGCCAATTTATATTATTTCAACATAATTTTGGAGTAATATGAAGAAACAGAATCTAGAGTATGAATTTTTACTGTGCATAATGCCCCTCACCCCATCACTAGGGGAAAAAAACCCAACTAACTGTGTTGCTTGCTTCCATGCTGACACTGCGCCTGCAAAGAGAGGTTGTGGGTAAACGTACACAGCCAGCTCCAGTGACTCTTGCTGCTGGCTTTTATTAGTGGTAAAACAATCTCCCAGCAATCTTCTTCCCTGCAGAATTCAAGCCACAACAGTTAAAGGTGAGGTTTTTCTCCTCCCAAAATCTCCAGCGATAACACATACTTAATGTTCTGTCAGTGAGATGGAAAAGTGGCAAAACAGCTATATCCACAAAGAGAGGAAGAGCGCCCAGTCTAGAGGGACAGAAGGTGCATTTTCTCCTTTGCATGTAGCAAACTGGCAATTCCAAAATAACGCTGCTGAGGGAAGCTGAATGTGTCTCCGTCTCTCCATCTGACAGACTGTGTCTCCATGCTGCCAGTTCCTTCTCCTGCTTTCCTCTCAGTTGAGAATGACTATTATGTTAGGGCTTTCTGTGACTGAAAAAAATAAACTTTCACATGGCTTCAGGGTCATAAGTACCAAATCTGCAGCAACAGAAATAGCCCTGAGAAATATCTTTTCCAATTAACGCAAGGAAAAAAAAAAACCCTTGGATTGTAATGTTGTTTTCCACAGTTCTCAGAAGGACTGGTGTAAAAACCTTTGTGTCAGGCTACCTGCTCCAGAGCAAAGGCAAACCTCTGGTACCCAGGACCCAGTCCTCCTCCAGCGCAGAGCCACAGAGCACAGATATATACAAATATATACACAAACACCAGACTTAAGAGCCTAACTCATCACTAAGGGAAAGGACCCTCCTGTTCCTTCTGTCTGCAGAAAGACAACCCTCATCACTGCCACGAGGAGCTGCAGAAGAAACCATCTCTTCCGGCCCACGACCCAGAAACGGAGCTTTCTTTTGATTTTGGAAGCAGTACATTGAAGGAAATAAATAGGGAAAAAAACCAGGATTATTCAAGAATTTAAAAGAAAGCTAAATTAAGAGAAGTCCACCGAGGGGTTCAGGGTGGCTTTTCTTTCCTTTTTGAGACACAAATTTCAGAGCACAGAGGAATGACATCTAAGCATTCTTTAGGGAAAATAGTGTTTTGGAATCTTTATTTTGGCCAACTACTAAATGTTAGCCACATACCTCTGAGCAATTAATAGAAACCGACCCTAAGGAAAGCAGAGAGCTGACAGGTGGTACAGCACATTGAAGTCCCACTTCTATTTGCCAGCAGGAGCCTGCAGAATGTAGTTAGTCTCACGCTAAACATCATTTGATAAAAATACTGGTTTAAACCAGGACAAAATCACGCATGCGGTACAGATCACAAGACTGCTCATAAATCACAACGTAACACGAACGACTGAGGCTGCAAGCTGGGCTTTCACAGCACACTGGTTAGCATCCCATCGGGCCTCTCGCAGTAACAACTGTGACCTGCTTCATTTAAGGCAATTATTGCAATACTGAAGTGATACTAAGGACTTAAACACAACATAAAAAGCTTCAGGTTTTTACTGTTGTTCCAAGATACCGCAGTAATGAATCTCTGTTTCTTCATTTGGGGTAACACCTTCATTAGCTATTGTCTGATAAAGATTTTAGAATGACGATTAAGTACCTTATTTACTGCATACCATATTGTTCTATATGTACTACTACAAAGGGAAGCTGCCTGAAAATCAAAGACCTAAGCCTGAAACCCTACCTTCAAAGAGCTAAACTCAATTACTATCTTTTTTTACATCATTGTACGGTTAAGACCAGAATGTTGAATAGGCTGTCAAACGTAGACTAAAACACCATTTCTACAATTCACTGAATGCTGTTTATGCTCGCACTAGCCAGACAAATCACGTTCGATTGCAAAGGATGGATGTTCTCTGCAACCAGAATGAATTTCACCTAGGAAAGTGCCTCAGCTCACACTAAGGTAACAAGATAATAACAAGCATACTGTGAAATACGTTTTCACAGGAGGTTAGTAGAATAAATGATAAAATGGTGTTACAGAATGTGTTTTTGAAAAACACAAACTTTCAGCACAAGGATGTCAGTAAGTCACAAGCTCAGCAGCAAATCAACTGAAGAAAAAATGATTGAAGCTGCTTTCGCAAAGCTGCAGATTTCCAGAGGTTTCAGATAGGACATGGCAGCGATAGTAAACCCCAGGTGTGTTTAAACTCCATAAACGCCCTATTCCAATTTCATTCCAAGCAGCTTTCCTCACTTTTTTGCCCGTTCCAAGCGGGGCAGCCCCACTTCTGGTCTCTCCTGCAGAGCCTGACGCCCTGGGGCTGCCAGAAGCCTTCCCTCCCCTAACCTTGCCTGCTGAACCCCACAGGCCAGGTGTGTTAGGAGGGAATGCCGCACTCCAGCGTCCTTTACTTTCTCCTATTTATATTCACACTTCTAAAAGGCATTTCCTGAGCATAGAAAAAAAGAACCAGCATGACCTTACAGTTGTTTTATGCGTGGGTATCTACAGCAGCCAGCAGAAAGCCATCCTTACTCAACACTGCTCTTAAATTATGCAGCTTTTGCTGCTGTGGAGAGTAAATCATTCATGAGTTTAGCGTTAGGGAACTGGAAATGAATTATTCGCTCCACTGTGCTCTGGTCCACCATAACAGTGGGTCTGCAAAACCGTTATGAAAATATTCCTATGTTTTTTTATTTAAATACTATCCACAGAGTGAACAGCCCAGAAAATACTTTGCCTTGTGGTAACCACGGCAACAGGAGCTGCCATGCGGCACGATTCCACTGTGTGTCAGTTCTGGATTTTCAGTTTTTCTGTTGGAAAATGGAAACAATGCTTGTGTTGTGCAGGCGCACACACACACACACACACACTTTCATATTACATACAATTTTTTTAAATGCCTGTGTACAGACATACTTGTGTGTGTATAAATACATGTATATGAATGGAAATTACCAGGATTGTAGTTCGTTTTTTTTCAAATTCAAAAGCTTAGCTACATAAAAAATTAAGATGTTTTGTATTCGCAACTCTGTGGAGAACAAAGCCTTTGTTCCTTTTGAAGAGGGCTATGCCTTCACCCTAAATTACCCATACATTTGCCAAATTTGATATATCCAATGATTTCCAAGGAGCTATGCCAGCTTACAGATGGTAAGGACCTAGTACTTCACCTTTTACCTCTGTGAGAAATACCTGTCTTCCAGTGTTTGGCTAGGTCATGGTTTACCGCAGGTCAGAAAACAAGCAGAGCTGCTCACCATGAAGTCCATAAAACAATGGGAGTCACCAAGATGCTGTCAGCTTTGTTTGAGACACGACTCCTGCTCTCCACTGACATTCTTGCCACAGTACACCTGCGCTCTCAAACCACCGACATGGAAACCTCGCTTGTGAAATCCTGAACTGCTTAGGGTAAAAAATAATAATAAAAAAAAACCCCAAAGCACGCATATGCTACACAAGTGCATTAGACTTCTTCAGCACTGGTTAAATTCATCAGGCTTTCAGAAGTGCAGTTTTCTATCTTTCCATGTTTCTAACGTAAACTTGTTAATACAGAACCGTCATGATGGACTTTGCTCTTTGTGTCTCAAGCTTCATTTGCCGTAGCCATGGTAAAAACGCAGGAAGGAATCCAACTCTCAAGTTTTAATTTCTGACTGCAAAGCTATCGCAAAATTTGCTAACACACACAGTTCTGACAGTGGCACAACCACCACAGAACTGTGGGACTGCACACAAACCTTCACGTAGGCTGGAGGCAGAAAAAACAGGGCACGCATCCCTTACTTGGACATCCCTTGCGCTGACCGAAGTACGATGGCAGCAGTCTGGGCACTGGGATCAAACTTAAATAAATAAACATTTTAAGTTAAAAAACCAACCATGTTCTCTCACAGGTAGAAGTGAACACCTGGAGGCCCAGGATGTTTCGGATGCTTGGGATGAGACAGTCTGCACTACAAAAAAAATCTTTATCAAACAAAATCATGATTGACTGGAAACATCAACTAGCATCAACTTTGAGAAGCTTGCCATTTGGATTTCCTCATGGAAGGCTCCACTCCATTTAGATGAGTCTATCCAACTTTAACTGGGAAAAAAAAACCCCAAAACTCATTCTGACGTTTCAGGAACAAACAGCGAAGCTCCAGGTATTCTCCAAGCAACTGCCCAGGGGTACTCAAGCTCTCCAAGCAGGGAACAAGCAAGGTGCTCTGGACAGAGCAAGAAACAACTCCTGCCCTGAAGAACGCGAACAAAGTAGAATTAAAGAATAAAAAATACGTATCAAAACGAGAAGCAGCTGGCAGGTCAAGAGCACAGCAAAATCTCATGTCCAGTTTACTAGAGCCTGCACTTCAGGAAGCACTGGGCTCTCAAGAACACAGTGGAACTTGTGTATCCTGATCCAAGGTAGGACTTGCTATCTTTTCTCCACACGTCTGCAGAGCAGAGCACTACATATGCTCCCACAGTCCTGCTCTCAACTGACAGCATTCAGTGAAAGCAGCAGATGAAAGGCCAACTCTGCCCGCCTACCACTGTGGAAGCCTAGCCACTCCAAGAGCACTTTTTTAGTCCCAACTGCTTAGCAGCTCCCTAGTGTTCTGCAAGCTTATGAAAGGCCAAGAGGATTTCAGAATCTGATAAAGTTTGTTTATTTTTGTATAAACCTTGAAAGTGATGGCTTGTAGAACCCATTTATATCCTCTTCCTCCCTCCTGCCTTCTACCCTTCTGTTCCTCTCGACTGAGGACCTATCCTCGTATTTTCTTGTGTCTTCTCCCTACAACAAAAGAATCTTACACGATACCCCGAAGCAGTGTCTCCTCATTTCCCACATCAGCCATGCCATCCCAAACGCCAGTTGTGCAGTCCATTCACATAAAAGAGGATGTGTGAAGATTCACAAATAAGGCCGCCCTGGAGACAAGTGCCAGGCTAGTCATACATATTGGATAAACAAGCCTCTGTTGCCTTTTCTAAATTTTATTTCTGGAAGGCTTATTATTTTTGCATCCTTAATAGAATCACAGCGCAATTCAGCTTGGGAGCGACTTGAGGAGGTAATTCTTGACTAGTTAGGCAGGATGAAACTCATTCCCACAAAGAAGACAAGTATGTATTTTAAAAGATTTTAAAAGTTCAATGAAAGGAAGCAGATAGAAAATGAAGAGAGATCCTGACAGAAATAATTATCTGCTATCTCAGTGATAAAAGAAGCAGAACTCATATTTTCCAAAGGATTAGAAGCTACACCACTGGCAGCAGCAAAAGCCAAACCCACCACAAGAACGTCTTTGATTCGCTGTCTGGTCTCGTTACTCTCACACTCTCATTAATTTAATATGGGCTACAATCAGAAGCATATAGCTAAACATTATTCCTCACCTAGTGAAAAAAAACCCAACAAAACACCCACACAGGTCTTTTCTGCAGTTTTAAGGCCTCAAAAGATCCCAGTATTTAGTTAAGCCACGCCAATGACGATTAATTCCAAATCCAGAATCCTCCAATGGATGAACTATGTAGCAAAACCAGTTTTAGTGGGAGTTCTAAGAGCTGGGCCACCTCCCCTCCTCTCATGCAGATATATTTTCCTACACACACACTCGGAGCTATCTGTGGTGTCAGTTAATCTTCACAGTGATAGTGAACATATTCATTAGTTTGATAACTCCCAACATAGGAATTTAAAGAAGAAATGCAAACAATTGCCAATTTCTGCAGCTTGCCCTTTTGATCATGTGCTACCAAACTTCCTGATACCTTTGGCATTTCCTAAAAACATGGAGCCTCTTATTTTGGAAACAAATACAATACCAGTATAGAATACAAAGTTAATGCTATTAACACTGTTTGCCGTACTGTTCACACAACAGAACCACACAGGAAGAATGAAAAGGCTTTTTCTTCCCTTCAATGTTGTGTAATTTCTGTTTTCTTCGGGTGACACAGCAGGAACAGAAGATACCTAACCTGAGCAGCCAGCACAAATTTATTTAAACACCAGAGCTCTAGGACTCAGCACTGGTGAGGCCACACTTAAACACTTTATTTGGTTTTGGGCCCCTCACAACAAGAAGGACACTGAGGTGCTGGAGCCTAAGTCATCTATGATTCTACAAGGTAACAGCATCAACTGCTGTGCCAATAATACCATCGTCCAAGGAAAAACAGGTATCTGAGAGGCCTGTGGTTGCGTGGACACCATCATCAGTATCACCTTACAGTCAAAATCCAGCTTCCATGTGAAAAAAAAAACCCAAACTAAAATTCAAACTGATGAAAGCCAAGTCAGGCAGTTTCACCTAAAATGAAGAAACTCTGGCAGACTGTTTCCACTCGTTCTTTAGCTGTTACTGGCTTGCTTCCAGATACCTTCAGCCAAGTTGCATTTTTTAAAAAAGAAAAATATAAGTTACACCAACAGGATCAGAGCTAATGAAACTGGCAAAAGCTGAAAAGACGCAAAAGGGAAGACAGTAGGACTGACAAGGAAAACAGGAATGCAGTAAATAAACTTTAAAACATGGGAAAAAAATGACAACACTTGAAAACTGCACAAAGGTCATATGTAGGTCCTGATCCTGGAAGATGCAGCTACTGCCACAGAATTAGCTTCTGAGGACAGAATCCAGTCTAACCAACTCGCCTCCCTGCCTGGCACAGGCTGGAGAACTCACCCAGCAAACCCTGCACCTCACCTCCTCAGCAGCTCTGTATTAATGCACCCAACAAGATCCAAACCAGAAGATTTGATAGGTACTCAGCAGAATAAGGCACAGCCAGTCTTTCTGAGCACGCAAGACACTCATGATTCCTCCAGTGTCAACGGAAGACCAAATCCCGTGTCTCCTCTCTGTCCCTTGAACCTGTATGCGTGCCCCGAAGTCTGCACACACACACTCGTGGGTGACGTGCCCTCCTCCAACGCTTCTGAAAAGGGGATTTTGCCAGAGAGCATGTGCACGTACACACCACCTGATTCATTCTGAAGCGGAGCCAAGAAATGGACAACAGGCCACAACTGTCCCAATCATTCCTGCGGCGTATTTCCTGGCACAGCTGCAGAGCACAGAGAGTGGGCTGCGGGCTGGAGGAATGGCTCTGGTAGGAGCAACCTTCAATCACCATTTTCCTCGAGCTATTCTTAGCCCTTCCTCCATTACCTTACAAGTCCTTAAATTTAGAGGATTACAACAGCGCAGCTCTTTTTTTGCAAGCAGACTGCATACCCATAATGCATGTAATGGAATTCTGCACAAAAGCAAGTGGTCCCAAAGTTAGAGCTTAAATCAACACTGGATACAAATGTAAATAGGAAGTCAAACATGTCGGAGGGGAAAAACGTGTTTAAACATTTTTATACACTGTGCATCGTATTTCTTCAGTTTTTCTTCATGAAACATGTGGATTCATATCCTAAATACTAACTCCAAGAAGCATCATTCCCAGGGTCTCAGCCAAGCTGCAGGTTTGTATTAACACCTTCCTGGTTTATGGTAATTCTTTAAAGGCAGTCACTGAAAATGGCACTGCAGCACTCGGCCAAGGCCCCGGCTGGCACCACTGGCCATGCCAGCCACTGCTTCACCTATTGGGAAGGACTTTAAGGACCAGGGAAAGGACAAGAAGGTCTACTCAGATTTTCCCAGACTATTTTTCTGTCGCTGAAGCAGGAGTTGTTTCATAAATCTCATCTTATTTGCTTTACCTCCTACGCTCTTATCATCATTGGCCATTTATTTTCCTCTGCCATCTATCTCTCCATGTTTGAAGTCTTAGGGAGCTCTGTCTATGTCAGCTAAATGAAAAGAAGGCTGGGAGGTCATTTGATTACCAAACATAAGCACTTACTCATCGAGAAGGAGATCTGGTAGCAAGACCTTTTCAACCTTGCTGATGATAACGCAATAGGATCCAGCAGCCAACAATTAAAGCCAAATCAATTCAACCTTGAAACAGCCTGCAATTTCCTAGCAGTGACTGCAGCTGAACCTTGGAACTGTTTACTGGGAAAGACGGAGGGCAAAGACACAAGGCTTACCATCAGGCATTACACACCCATCATGGGACAAAGATAAAGTGAAGGCTTTGACTTATCTCCAGGAGAATTTATGTAAAGGTTGTGACACGAACAGCAATTCTTTCTCGGGTCTGCATCTCTTGATCTACAAATATTTTCCTTTACTTGTTCTTCATGAGCCACAGGGATAAGTTGCCTTTTAATACCTTGACTGAAGTGAAGCAGACCGCCAGATCTGGTGCACGAACAGATTCTTTCATCCAGTTAGACTGCTAGAGCTTTATTTTGCATTTTCGCCTGTGTTTTGGGTAGGGAGTAGGGAGTTTAAGAAAGGATTATTTTGCTTCTGTCCATTACAGGGACCATCTGAGGATATCACATTTAAACACACCCTGAGTATCAGTGACCACCCTGTTTCTTCTGGTTTCTAACCTCATAACTGCTCATTCTAATGCCACTGGTCAGCCTAGTACCTGCCTGAAACCAAACTGGCACTGATCTACTGATTTGCAGGAGCGCAGGCTACAAAATCAAGAAAGAACATTCATCTGCATTTCACTCCTCTTCACAGAGACACACATAAGGCATGAGTCTATGAAAAACTGCTCACATGATATGAATAAAGCTCATTCTGGACAAAATATTAGTGCTTAAATACACAGTGATCTACAACAAACAAGAAAATAATAGGTAGAATATGCCGGGTAATAACTTTCACAACACTAACCTGTGTTTGTCTTCAAAAGCAGTTTCAAAGATGGGAAGCTCTAGTATTCATTTTGTCCATATACTCCTCATTTCTCCATTCCAACAGGAAATTCTCCATCTCTTTTGATCTAAAACCTTTTCTCTAGAGGAAAAAAACCAACTCCTTATAGGAACCTCCTTTTAGAAGATAATCTAAAGATTCTATTTTGTAAAAATAGAGTTGATTTTCAAAAGAGGATTGAGCCTGACTTAAATTTCTCAACATCTGCAACTGCAGCTCTCCCCCAGGCATCTGATTAAGCATCTGTGGAAAATTAAGTAGGCACTTCAGCATTCTGCCAAACTGGACTGAAAAACATGCCTCAATGCTTGGATGATTTGGGATTTCATCTTCCAAGCAGTTCAGGTCGCAAACACACTCCTCTACAAAACGCAGTCAGATTTCTTGCTTAGTGTTCAAATTTGGCCCATAACTCTCTGGCAACTTTTTTCAGGACGAGGACAGTACCTTCCTTCCTTCTGGCCACGGTTTGCCATAACGCCACCAACTCTCAGTCACGCATTTCTGTCACAGAAGTAACCACCTTTTGAAGGCTGATAACGTACATGAGACATTTTTTAATAAAAAGCATTATGCAGAACCCCAGCCCTGCACTAAGCCTCTGGCTGCGAGGTCCCTGGGAAAATGAAGGGAAAAGTCTGCGAGAGACAGTTAAAAAATTAAGTGTGCAATACCCTCTACATAAAGTAGATCTCCTGGACTCTGAACTAGAAGCACAAGCTATTCAAGTCTCTGTTTCTATGACGCTGATGTTCTTCAGCTGCTAAAAGGAAAACAAAACTCGCTATCCCTCTTGTTTAATGAATCTATAAAGAACAGGACAAGACACTGTAATTAGGGGGGTGGTACTGTTAAGAGTTTCAAGACCATGTTATCTGAGAGGCGTTTTCTGAACCACAAAAGCTGGCAGACCTTCTGCTTACCGAAATAATGGCAGTTTCCACTTCCTAAGATGTTAAACAATAAAACATACAGTATTTTAAAAAAACCTGTCAGTTTGCACTCCAGGATTTTAATGAAAACAAATGAAGATGTATGGATTCGTTAATGCTTGCAACAAACTTAATTTTGCTTAAATTGATGCTGTTTTCAATAAGCCTGATGCTTTTATGTGCTGTTCTTTAATCTTCATGATCCAATCCATTTTGTTGAACTACACATTCAAAATTCTCTTCCTCCCTTTAACTTTATTTCTATTTCCCAGATCCCAAACATATTGCAAGCACATCCCCACCCCATCAGCTATCTCTTCCACCACCCGCAACAGAAAAGCTGAGCCAGACAGCAGGATCCCTGTACTGCACAACTTCCACGTCAAGGCCCTGCTCCTGTCCTTTATGACCACTAATGTGCTGGGAAAAAGCTACTTTGGGGATCTCCTGTCTACCTGCAATCTGCCAAGATCTCCACTCTCAGCTGGACACGTAAAGCTCTCAAAGGAAAGGATGAAAAGCAGAAAAGCCACTTTACAAGGTGGAATTTTACTGTATCAAACCACAGCACACCATCTGGGATCACCTTCAGAACGCAACGCAGTGCACCTCACCTCTCGGTGGGTTTCATGTTTCATTTGTGGGCTTTTTGGTGGTTTGGTTTGTTTCTAAAAAGATGCTTGCAGTGGTTTAAAAGAACCTTTCCAAGCATTTGGAAAGCTTAAGGGGCACGCACACGGGCAAGTCTGGTATTTCAGGCGATGGGTAGACACTTTCAGTGTGGCTCAGCCATTTCCCTCAACACGCCACTGCCTGTCTGTACTTGTATGAAGTGCCTAATGAATTATTTTTTTCCAGTAATTCAAACAAATACAATTGCCTGTGTCAAGGAGCTCTAAGAGCAGAGGCAATTAGAGCACTACTGTCCTAAAAGAAGCAGAGAAGTGTTTTCACTCTTTAGGAATCTTAGAAGCACTACTAACATGCAGCAACTACTTTTACAACACTTACATCTGCAGAAGTACATATAAATCACTCACATTTACTCATTAGACTCCAGGCTTCTGATAAAATTGCTTTTTAAAACCTAATAAAGCCTAATGGATCACTTCTAGACCGATGTCCCAAAATTACTGTATGCAGAAAACATTGTAAAAACGTTACAAATCTGTTCTCAGCTCAGAAATAGCTCTTACAATTTCATGATTTTGCTAAAAAAAAATAAATCTTAACCTAAGATTAGAATTCTGTGTGTGGGCATACCACTGTATTTTTAATTTTTTGAAGAGACTGAAATAAATTCTGTGTACTAACCTTACTCTTTTATAGCTAAGTTATATATAAGAAAACCCAACCCACAGCAAAGCTCACGCCAACTGATAAAAAACCCCATACATATATCTGCAGCAAATGAGTTTGCAGATTGATCCCCATCACGCCTTACTCAAGTATGGACTCTTTTTAATTCCAGGTAGGTAACAATAAGGAGAACTGAACTTTTAAGAGAAGAGCTATAAAAATGCAATGTATGATTCCATACATTCACATTTTAATGAAATAAAATGTCTACACTCAAGTTCAGCTAGACTGAACTATCTAAGACTTTACAAAGATGAGAGAGTATGTGCAGTAAAACAGGTACTCAGTGAGTAACTTAAAGTAGAATATTCATACACAAAAATTTTTCCCCATGTACAGGAAATGTGAACTTATCACACAATACCTCTGCTATTTTTCTGCAGTAAACTACATTTCACCAATTTTTAAACCTAGTTCCTTAGTCCATTGCACAGACTGAAGGAAAAACTGAGCAGATATACCAATTAAGGCAGATTACATCCTGTTAATCCACTTAATTTAAACTGGACTTGGCCTGATTTAAGAAGTGTAAAAATCACAGCTGTCCAGTTAAGTGTTACACCCATTTACATTAGCCGGAATCGCGCCTACAAGAGCTTCCTTTTGCAATAAACCTCAGTAAGTTTGAAAACATTAAACAACGACAACAGCATTACACACAGGACTAACCCCTCATATTCCGTTAAGCAGAGAACTCAGTTGGGAAGATTCTTTTTTTCCCCACAGGATGCAGAACTTCTCTGAACTTCTCCTCCCTTAGAGGCAATTTCTAGGCTTCAACCATCCGCATTGGACTTATGTTATGAATCGGAAAGTGAAAGGTCTCATCACCTGTCTCCCAAGAGCTTACACTTAAAATGGATTTTGGACAGAGGAATAACTGAAGGAGAAGCCATCCACGACAGCAAGAGGACACGCGATCAGAACCCGTTGTGATCCTGCATGGATCCCAAGGTGCTGGCCCCGCTGCTGCCAGGACTGCGGAGGCAGGGAGGGGCTTCACAACCCCTTGGGTACCGGCAAGGACTGTACCGAGTTCTTGTGGGGCTACATACACGAGTAAACATTCAGCACTTTATCTTAGGGTTGTAAACCAAGATCAAAATAATTATTTGACAAATAACACTTGATTGCAGCTGACTTGCAAGCTATGAGGCATACTCAGTAGAAAGCTTAATCCTTTACTCTTTCAATACTGCTTTTCATTTCCCAAATGACACGCGATCAGCTAAGACACCAAGTCAACATGGTTCTCCTTTGGAAGCGAAGTTCAGATTTATGACTTGCTCCAGACTCCTCTTATTTCTGAGCCATTTGGAAGACCAGACTCCTCCTCATCCATACTTGGGAAGATAAGTTTCTATTCTGTTTAAAAACACTTGGCATGTCGTTAATCAACACGTGTTTTAGTTGAAGTCTTTGTCTAATGCACAGATAGCCAACATTGTCTTATGCATTAATAAAGCAATGGCATTAATTGAAAAGCACATTAAACTGTCAGGAAAGTTTCCATTTATTAGAACCTCACCAAAAATCTGAAATTACACAGAGAAAGATTTGAGGAAAAGCATTTCTGTTTTTCCAGACTGAGTAGTTCCGAGTTTGTCAGTGCTGGTGTTCTGTTCCCCCACAGCAATCTCCCGTTTGTTTGGGTGGATTTGTATCAAAGCATTGGAAAGAAACGCACTGACATGGTGACAATCACAACACAAACCTTGGAAAGGAGAAGCAGTGACGTGCACAAGACCAGAAGCTTACATTTTCTCCTATGAACAGATTCAAAATGGATTGTGTCACTTAAAAAAACACAGCAGTGTTGGAATGACCAATTTACAGTACAGAAAAAAAGCTGTAAAATTAACACAAAGGCTTCCTTTGTGCCAGCACAGGGTAGTTTTCCCATTAAAATAAAAAGGAAAATTGAATATGTGCATTAGTCCTCCTTTATCTACCCCACCCACTTACAATCAAGAAAGGTAATATAAATAAATGTATCTACAGAAGCAAGAAACAAAACTTGTTGGCTTTTTTTTCCCCCTTAATAAAGGGCTGTCTCCTCATAGCTGACAACGCTTACGCCAAGGGGCGTCAAACATACTTCTGGTATCTATGGTACCTCAAACTCTTTACAAATCAAGATAAGCACAAGCAAGCTTTAAAAACCTCCCAACTTCACATTGTTAGAGCCTCGGCAGTTGTCTCAGTCAAGTGATTTATCCTATCACGATGAGGCAAACATGTCTTAAATTCAACAGAAGTCAAAACCAGACTTCTCTGCGGTCTATCTAAGGCAAAGCCTTTCACCTAGTAGCTTGCCTTAGCTAGAAATCCAGGGCGTAAGTCTATGCCTTTGCACACAGCCAGTATCAGTATTAAGAAGAAATTAAACAACTTAACATAGAAGCAAAGATTTCTTCCAAAGCAATGAGTCAGTTTTTAAAAGACACAGGATCTCCCTGGAAATTAGTATTTGCAAGACTACAAGGCAAAATTAACACAACATTCACCTCAATACAGTAAACAAAAACCACCCACTCAAATTCAATTAAGGCATATAAGGGTAGAATTTAAAACCAGTGATTAATCCACCTCTTGGAACGTTGACTCTGCCAACTTGACTTTATTTACCTACTTATTATAAAGGTATGCATAAATCAGCTCTAGAAAAATCAGCCTTCTACAATCTGAAATATTCAGAACGTTTCACACAATGCCCAAGGAGACAAAAAACCAAAAACTAAGGTGAGAAGTGGAAATCATCAGAATTCCACGGAACATGAAGAAGCGTGACAACTCACAACTGCTGTGCAGCAGCATCACGGTGTTTACCGGGGCTCTCTCCATTAACCAAAGGTTTCATGATGAAAAATATTAACCTGTCCCACTTAACAGCCCAACACAACACACACCCCAGCTCAGAGCAAGTTCATAATACACACTCAAGTTCGCAGAATGTGCTTATAAACATTGAGAGAAGTCTAAGCTACATTTTGCTGGAGGTTATTTCACTCTAAGAAAGTCAAAGCACCTTTCAGGAAATGAAACGGAGAACAGTGTCACACCTACGTGCTCAGAGATGATCAGGTGAACATCTGAGACAACAGCATGTAGGACAACCATGAACTCTGGTATTTAGTCTAGTTCTGACACTTTGCTACACACGCTTACAAGGCCCAGCCAGCATTTTGGCAAGCTCTGGACACCAGTCAAGATGGCATTATTAAAAACATAAGGAGCTAGTTGTATGAAATAATGTGCGTACGTATTTTTTTATATGGACACATCAATATGAACCAATATGCAATTAACTGATCTTAAGTGTTGCTTTCTCATCAGTGACAGTGGCTTCTTGTCTTTCTCTAGGTAAACAGCATGCAATTGGAGCTTTTTTTATCCAAAAATCTGCCACTGAATCTTTCAGGCTACACCTGCACCGGTATGCAGAGAGGCCAGGAAGCAGAGGCTGAAGCCACGCAGCACAGCACGCGTGCTAAGTGCTCTTCTCTCACAAAATGGGGATGTCTTACCCACAGCCCATTTTGGGACAGCCCTTGCTCCATGGCTTTCCCCGAGCTGTGCCTCGTTTGGGCTGCTGAGGCTAGCCAAAAGCAGGCCAAGGAGCCCGCTGACAGCCCTGGGACGGCGTGGAAGCCAAGTATCCGGTCGGCGCCAAGTACACGGGCCGCATCACCAACATCACCGACTACGGCGCCTTCGTGGAGCTGGAAGCCGGTGTCGAGGGCTTGGTGCACGTCTCGGAAATGTC
>JAVSBS010000474.1:12924-24033 GCA_033124195.1 Coracias cyanogaster | reverse complement strand
GGACCTGTCAGAGATAGATGGTGGTTGGACTTGATGATCTTAAAGGTCTTTTCCAACCATAGCAATTCTGTGATTCTATGACAAACCTCTGTGAAAGCCCACTGAATTACCCTTTCGTGGTGACACTGAGACAGTGATAAGAATCAGAGAAAGAACAAGAGGAAATGATCTGATCTCCTGTTTCCTGCAAGGCCTTGTATTAGAGACATAGCTGTCTCAAACCAAGACTTAACTACTTCCAGTGAGGGAGATTCTGCCACTTCTTTTCAGCAACCTATGTTATGTTTAGCTGTTCTTACATGTGGTTCTTTTTTCTGGTGCAACTAACTTTCCTCCCTCTGCAAACTTGGCGAGTGTGCATTCAATCTTATCATTCAAATCAGTTTTAAAGATACTGAATTCTTTGAGATCCATTACAAACCCATGAAGAACTCCACTCATAACTGTCTATGAGTTTGAGTCTTTAACCAACATCCTTTGAACTCTGCAGTACAGCTAGTTATCCAAACATTTTATGATCTGTCTCAAGCATGCTTTATGAGTTTGTGAAGAAGGGGTTGAAGGATACTGTCACACATCTTCCTAAATTCAAGGTAAATTAAAACCATACGTCTGAGTTGTCAAATGCGTCTGCATCTCCTGAGTGGAATGAGGGTTAACAGGGTTTACCATAGCTCTTTGTCACACACATGTTCCCCCTGGCTGATCCCAGTTTATAGCTGCACCACAGCAGAGCTGCCTTTGAGCAAAGTCAGCTGAGCCTGCAGAAGTGCAGAAGAAGGTGTATGTGAAGTTCCATTAGTGGACAACAAATTTTAGACTTTTAAGTTCTTTTAAAGCTGAAAGAAAACTGTAGTGCAGTTGTCTCTTAGTTGTGAAAAATGGAAAGGAAATCTATCATCCTAAAATTTGAGTATGCTGTGAAATCTAGCCACTTTCTTAGGGAGACTATTCCTTGTATAACTTGTTATTAGGTATTAAACAGGTTATCTTACAGTCATCAATTGTTTTATTAATCTTTTAGGCAATACAATGGTGCATACTGATATAAAACACGAAGTTACTATTGCCATTTCAAAAAATGCAATATACCTTTAGTATTTATTCAGTATAAATTCACTTTTGCACGTGTAGAATGACTACATCTTCCCAAGTACAGGTAATTATGAGTGAATCACATTACAATGTTTAAGGAGATCCTTCTAAAGAAGAATTCTAGATACGGAATAATTTCAATTTTTGTGTGTTAGGTTATTTTTGAAGATGTTTTTTCTGTATTTTTAAGATTTGACATGCAGTGAGAAGAAAACTCTTTAAACTAGCAAAGACTCACTAGATCTAGTGAAGAGATGTATTGCTTTGTATTCTAGGAAGAGTGACAGACATTTGACTTCACAGGCACTCTGCTCCGTCCCTTCATCTCATGTTTCAGTCACCTGTTTGCAGGCACCACCTACTGGCATTTTTATTTTACTTTACTCATTTGCATACATAAATTCTCCAAAGTAATGTGAGAAGAACTTATGACAAAGGATTAAGAGAGGCTGAAAGACATTTTGCCATTTGCTAAAAAGGAAAAAAAATAATTATGGGCCTATATATTGTTTTGATTACAGTACTGTAAGGCTGGTTATCTGCTAGAAGAATTTAAAAGGAATTGAAAGATTGATAAATTCTTTGATATTAGCTGATTCTCTTACCAGTCCCAAAAGGTGATTAACATAGGGTAAACTCTGCTGTAGCATCTTCTTTCCTCAGTAAAGATCTGCAGAAAAATCAAGAGAGAGGTTTTTTTTTTCCCCGCAGTTAATAAAGCAAGGCTTTACCGTTTCCCTCCAAGCCTGAGCGAGTGCCAAGACAGTATTGATTGTGCTGGTTATTTTCTGTCTGTTGGCAATGGCTACAAATTAAATAATTCTATAATAAATTTTCAGCACAATTGATTCTCATATTATTGACCATGACATGTTGTTCAGACAATTTTGGCCTCTTCACATTACTGTCCTCCTTTAAGCATTTTATCTTTTTACTTTTATTATTATTATTTTTTATTCCTTTATTGTTTCTTCTGCTCGCACATTGAAGTCCTAGGTATAGTTCATGTTAAATAAACATTAGCACCTGAAGTCCTGTATTCTCTTTCAGAAACAAAAATTAAATAAGCTGTACTGCAATACAGAGGCACAAAAGAGATATATTTTTCCTAAACAAAGAGTGAAGAATAAAGTGTATGCTTAAATCTGAAATGATAACGTCCTGTACTTCCTGGTTACTTATGATTTTAAGTTTGTTTAGAGTCATGTCAATAATTGAAATTGCAGTGTGTACTATGTGGTGAAAGACTTATTAATGCAGAACTAACATAACTGAAACACGATTAACAAATTAAACATAATACTGTTTATTTTGGCAGAGAAATTGAACTCTTCAAGCATAAGAAGATAGTTTTATTTAAAATTAACTCACCAAAAATTGCAATCTTTAAGCTTTTAAACACGGATGTGACAGTTGTCCTTGAATTTTCCTGCTGTTATGCGTTGCAGATTTCTGAAATTAAAAAATATCTGCTACATTAGACTGCAGAACTTTGATGAAAGGGTTACATTCAAGTAGCTTAAATATCTTAACTAATAGGGTGCAACATGAAAAATCTTCCCTTTTTTTAGCTGGAATGATAAGTTTTAGTTTTTAAACCGATAAATAAGATTTTTGTCTCCTATGGATATGTAAAGCTCCATTAACTACCATGGTTCTTTATTTATTGTAAATAAGTATTTAGAGAGAAGTTAAAATTCAGTTCTTCAAATATATATTATATAGCTCAGAAATCATACTCCATAAGGACTATTTCTCCCTTCCCACTTTTGATCTTACTATTTTCCCAATATTTAGCAGTCACAATTACTAAGTTGCTATGCTACATTTTTGTGCAAGCTTCATAAGTGCATCTCCATGTGCATCATCTTTGCTTAGCTACATTATTTGCCGTACTGATCATGTTTTTTCTTTCTTCATACTAATCTCAAATATAAAATTAATGTGTCTCTCTGAAATTAATATCAAAACTCATAATAATTTCTGAAAAGCAGATTGGAGTATTGGAAGGGCAAAAGCTTTCCACCAACTTACTGATTTCTGTCTCCCACCAAGAGCCAATTCTCTGCCTAAGGACAGTGGGTTCTTATGAGTTGTTTTTGTTTGTTACGTATAAAATGGATTAATGATCTTTTTCCTATACTTACAAGGTGTCTGAAATTAGATCTGGTACTGTAAGAAAATTTTAATTTTATCTTCAAAGAAGCATAGTGACTTAGAAATTTAAAAATCTTATTAACTCTAAATAGTAGATCATATGTATCAACATGTTATAAAACCCCTATTTTATGAAAAATTTAAAAAATCAACTCTTGCATTTTACTGAACTGTTACAGGTATCCATTAAAGTGTACATTTTTCTCCCTTGAACTCCAAAGAAATTCAATATTAACCCATAACATTTCAGTATTTATGTTGCTGTATCAGAAGCTTTCCTAAACTGTAAATAAGTATAGCTAATAGCTTCGTCTTTGCAGCTTCTTATATTTGTATTTTCAAATGATGAAGATTCATATTGCTTTAAGATTGGTTTAATTTGTGATTTCTTTTTTTTTCTTCTGGATTTCAGACTATGGTACTGAAAGCAATTATCTGTAAGGAATATGAGTAATAGGAATTAGGAGTCGAAGACTGAAGCCGTACCATACTGCCATAGAATGACACAGCTTTCCTTTGAGACCTCCACTATGTGGTTACCCTGAGAAAAGGCAGCAAACACAACTCATAACTCTAGCACAAATTACACACAAAGGAGCTGTGCTTTATGTCCCAACTCCGTGCCAAAGGATGGAATCATATGTTCAGATGGAGCAGCACATTGTGTCTAGAGCAGTCACTGGTTTCCCCATCCTGACTTGCTTCCCACACACAGATACGTGAACTGCAAGTCACGTATCTTGCAGTGTCTCCCTCTCTTCTTCTTTTCAGGCTTCTGGTGTGGCTTTGAACAGACTTTTCACCAGAGTATTGCTTCTCTGAGGTGTAAAAGTGGTGCAGGTTGGGTGGAAATAGTGACAATCTTTCTAGAGGCTAATGGGAAGGAAGGAACAAGTCTTCCTCCAGCAGGAGCTGAATCTCCCTCTGTTCAGTGTTGATCAAACACACGCTTTGTGGAGGTGCAATACAACTGTGTGATAATTTCATATATTTTAGTGTGAATTTTTGTATTCAATTAAGCAAGATGGTCTTTCAGAATACAGAGGAAGCAGTATTTCTTTAGCTTCCACAATTTCTTCGTGGTGTCATAATAATAACTGGAGAAATAGGATGAGATCATGTTTAGCTGAGGTTGTTTGTCAGTTCCACAGCTTCATGCAGGAGAAGTTAACCAGTAGTGCATTCAACAAAGATCTGATTATCAAGGAATCAACAATAAAACTTCTATTGACTTAAGCAGACTACTAATGTAGTGCCTTAAAAATGTCATTCACAAGCAGAAGGGGCACAGTTTATGTCCTTTGTGTTATTTGTGATGTGAGATGCAACCTACAGTAAATAAGGATATCTGTTTTTATTTAAGATGCTACTGTCAATAACTATACAGACTTTGAATTGTAAACAAATGCCCTTTATAGTCTTTAATACCAGAGAACACTATTTTGTGTCCTTTAACAAGTATCCTTTAAAGTTTTCAGTGCTTCAGATGTGGGTTCAATGGGTTGGATAGTTGTAAGAGCAGAAAAAATGCTGACAGGCCATACAGCAACACATATACCCACAAAATGTAGTGATAAAAGTGATCCTTGTGTTCTACTGTATAAACTCTTGTCTTTCAAGACATTAGTGAAGGTAATGACATAAGTTACTTCTTGAAGGGTTTTAAAAATAAACAGAGCAGTTTCTCTTACTGTAGTTACTCTTTTTACTCCAGATACATTAAATATTTTTTTTAAAAGATTCTAAGCTTGGATACAAGAGAAAGTCTATTTTGCTTTGTCAGAATAGGTAAACATGCATATTCTATTATCTTGTATGACGTGGTTCTGGTTTTGGTTAATGGTACTTTAATCCTTCATACCTTGATTAATATAATTTAGAGATTGCTTTATGAGTCTATATATTTTCTATATGAATTAAAAGGTTAACTTTCTTTTTACAGTCAAGACTTGTGGATCAAATCTTCAGGGACCTGGAGGTACTTTCACATCACCCAATTTTCCATTCCAGTATGACAGCAATGCTCAATGTGTGTGGGTCATCACGGCTATCAATACTAATAAGGTAAGTTTAAGATTCTGGCTTTACTTTAAACAAGAAACAAAACAAACCACAAAAGCACGTGTAGACCATGAATTTTTCACAAATAAGATTTCTCTCTACTGTCCAGGTGCTGTACTTGGTGCATGACAGATATTTCTACGAAATGTCTGGTATTAGATGGGTATGGACAGATGTTAAAATTTGTTGTTTCCTCCAAGACTGTTTTGCTTTTTTTATGCCAGGTAGATGCTATCATGTTTTTATGTGATTCTCTACATGAGTACCCAGCAGCAACTACTCAATGGTATGAAGCAGTGTCACAGGTCCACTGATACCGTGTTATAATCAGTAGAGCTGTTTTGTGTATAAGACTGTTTTTACTGTGTTTGGCCTTAGACTATGAGAGAAATCACTAAAGTTCATGAATTCACTTTCATTTCATCAAGGACTGTTCTAAAGTTGCATAATTTGTTTCATTGTCTGAACCACTGTATGAAAATCCCATATAATTTATACCTACACTTTAGACCAAAAGTACTAGGAGTTCTGATAATGCCAGATGAGTCAAAGTAGAGCAATAAAGCTAAGTTACGACGCTAGTTGTTTTTAAATTCAAGAGCTAGGCATCTGGCAGCAATGGCTATGTTCTATTTCCAGGTGTGTCGTTCTGTCAGAACTGAGTGTAATGGACTTGTTTAGAGGTAATAAAACAATAATTAGCTGTACAGCTCAGGAATGTTTTATAAAGGATTATCAACGTCTGTGGTTTGCTGGTAGAAAGGTATATTCTACCTCCTGAATTCCTTCTTCTGTTGCTATCTGCATCACACTCCATTAATTGATCAGATGCCTAGAAGGCTTACCCCTTTACACGTAAGTTTATCAGAGGACTCAGTGAAAACCTGATTATATTTCAGAAGTCATTTAGCTACACTGATGCATTTCTCCCTCTAATCTTAAAAAAATCCTGTGTGGAAGCTATTGTTATGTTCCACATTGGAGGAATAAAAAAGGATATTTAATCAAGTGATTAGAATATTCATGATGGGGGAGAGAGGGGTTTTTAATTGTTTTATCCTCGTTCCAAGGACTGCTAATCAAATTTATCCAATTTATAAATCATAAAAAATGTGTCAAGAGTCCTTGAAAGATTATGCATTCTCTATCCTACAGATGCCAAAAAGTTCAAAAGTAATAGTTAAGAACCATTTCTCCAGCCCAAAGGAGCTTCATATTTTTCTTTAATAAAAAACTGTTAGTGAGCAAGATGAAATCTGTGCACATCTAGAATTTCTGAGAGAAAGTTCTGTTGAATGTGGCTGTAGATACAATTTAATATTTTATTGTTTGAGGAAATTAAGCACAGCGCTTACACTTTGAACAAGTGCTCTAAACAGCTTGAAAACCAGTACTGAGCAGTTGTGTAGAATACGTTTAAGACTTTTTCAGCTATATTTTGCATAAATTGGCTTGCTTTCTGAAGGGGCGAGGGCATGTCTACATAAAAAAGCCAAATAAGATTTTATACATTCTACTAATGGTAGAAGCAAAACTTAAAGATCACAAACTGATATGTATCTACTGGCAAATCACAGGTGACTGCAGGTTTAAGGTATTAATGATTGTAAGAGTGTTAAGGATTACGCTCAGGTGGAGATATTAGTGTCTTGATGCTGCCTTCCTCCTCCTTCCCTGCCAATTCACAACATGATGATGCAGCATTATCTTCAAAACCTCAGAACTTTGTTTGGACCAAAAGTATTTTCCATTGGAGTATTCAAAAATACTATTCCTCAGTATTATTTTCATTACAAATTTCCAGTTTCTACTTTTAAGGAACTTTGAATTTAAAGCTGAGTGCAGAAAAATTAAGACTTGAACAATGCTTTGTCTCTGGTTGTCAGTGTTGTTCACAGAGTTACAGAACAGACCTCTGAAGATTGTCTAGTTGAACTCCCCTTCTCAAGCAGGGCCACCTAGAGACTGTTTCCCAAACAGTCTTTGAATATCTCAAAACATGGTGACTCCACAATCTGTCTGGGCAACTAGTCCTAGTGCTCAGTCACTCCACAGTGTAAAACTGTTTCCTGATGTTCAGACAGAACCTCCTGTGTTTCAGTTTGTGCCCATTGCCTCAGGTCCTGTCACTGGACACCAATGGAAAGAGTTCAGTTCCATCTTCTTTACATCTTCCCTTCAGTTGTTTATACACCTTAAGATCCCACTGAGCCTTCTTTTCTCTAGGCTAAGCAAGCCCAGCTCTCTCAGCTTTTCCTTATCTGAGGGATGCTTAGTCCCTTAATCATCTTAGTGTTCCTTTGCTGTACTCTTTCCAGTAGCTACATATCTCTCTTATACTGGGAAGTGCAGTTGTTAGGCTTGTTTTCCCTTCTCTCAAGACACTTAAGAAATCAAGGTATTCCATGTATATAAATTCTTGTTCTAATGAAAACAGAAGAAACCTCCTCTTTAGTCAGAGGTCATGCCTGAAATAGTTAAAAAGAAAGAGGTTTTTAAAAAGTCATTTTATTTTGAATTTTTTACCTGAAACTGTAAATAGTACAAAATAGCATATTAGCACAGCATGGAAATTGTTCCAGACCCTGATTGATAAAAGTATATAAGCATACTCAAGATTTGATTCATGCTAATGTTGCCTTATTGTTCTGAACACAATAGTGCTTGCCTTGCATGAGTGTTAAAAGGCATAACTTCTGATGTTTGCCTTGAAGTAAAAAATGTTATTGATGTATAATGAAGATTAGCCATTAAGAGCTATTTATAATGACTACAACAAATCATGTCATGATGTTTATTATAGCATGACAATATTTACAATATTGTATATGGCAGCCATGAGAACCATGAGGAGTTATTGATCCTGGTATTTCAGGACTTACTGATCTTGTATTTCAGGGTTTCTTCTGTAGCATAATTTGGAACAAAATAGCTCAGAAGTCATGAGTCTTCTAAAGGAGAAAGCACTAGATGAAAGAACCTGAAAGGAACTTTAATTCCGGTGTAAATGGATATTAGTCCCATGTCTGCATGCTTATTCCAGGATTGAATGTGGCTAATTGTCTTCCCTGACTGGTTTCAGAAATAAGTTTGATATCAGTACAATAGAGATAAAAGAAATATTGTCCCAGGCAATCATCCACCACCTTAGCATTGTCCTGTATTACAGTTAATTTCTTGCCTCATTCAGTTATCTAGACATGCTTTTCATCCCTAGACCTTGTTGGTAGTGGAGCATGACTAAATACCTCAAATATGGCGAGAGAGGGCAGTAGTATCTATGGAAAAGTAGAGAAATTAAATAAAAATCAGTTGTGAAAGGAAGGCAATAATAAAACTCACTGATGAAGGTGCACCCACACATTTGTTGTAGTGGAGGCACCCACAAAAGAGAAAGCAGCAGCGGGGGGTTTATTGTAACCAAAGTTTCCAGCAGTCCTGATAAAATCAAATTACGAGTTTGGATGTCTGTTGGGAATATAACTACTACACAACTAATTCCTAAACTTTAAGGAAAGATGAACCAAAATGGGCATGCACTCACTTATAAAGGGGAAATGTCCCACACGAGTAGCCAAGGTATCACTCACCTGAAAGAGGCAGGCTGAGGTTCACTCAATCCACAGAGACTTACTCAATCCGTAGAAGTATCCTTGGACGGCATATCCAAGGGGAGGGTCTGACTACTAGACCCTCTGCAAAGAACCAACTCAACCGCTTCTTTGGCAGGGTTCCATTTTTTCCCTAGGTAAGGGTGCACTGTGGTCATTCTAAGTGGCTGAGGGGACAAGCCCATAACAAAAAACAGGTTAAGGGTCTAGACCCTGAGGCACCAGTTAATTAATGTGAGGTGCAGTTTAATGATTTTAAGGTACCAAACCACTCAGGCATGCCCTGTTCTTGTGAGTTTTCTGTTGGGGAGACTGCACCTGCCACATCAGTGAGATCCGCTTACTTTTATTGTTCTTATGCATGTTTTTTACATGCTCGCTCTTAAAAGGATCCTGTGGTGTGGAGTTGATCTGTTCAAGGGAAAATAATTAAGATTAATTATAGAAATAAACTGTGTTAGAAATAAAACTGTGATTTGCCAAAGCTCTGAATAGTGATCTGGTGGTAAAAGAAAAAAGGGCAGTTTGTACAAAACTTTGTAACAGTGAAATATCTGTGATTGCCTGTATGATACCATACCCAGATAAAAATGCTTATATTGTTTGGTAGAAGAAAAGTCTTCTGAATTTTTTCAACTACCGCTTATTGAAAGACATACACACAGTCCATGAGGAGCCCTGCTGCTGTTTCTGCAAAGCTTCTTTCCAGCCAGTTGGCCTTGAGTGTGTACTTATGCATGAGGTTTTTTTCCTCCAGAAGCAGAAGCTTCCATTTCCCTGTCACCCCATTTCTCCAGCTTGTCAAGGTCCCTCTGAATGGCGGCACAACCCTCTGGTATGTGAACGACACCTCACAGTTCTGTATCATCTTAAAATTTGCTGAGGATGCATTCAGTATCATCATCAACCTCCTCCCACAGTAAGCAGGGACAAGGTTTGTGACTATCTGAGGAACCTAAACACACACAAGTCTATGGGACCTGATGAGACGCATCCCAGAGTACTGAGAGAATTGGCTGATGCAATTGCCAAGCCACTCTCCATAATATTTGAAAAGCCAAGACAGTCAGGTGAAGTCCCTCACAATTGGAAAAAGGGAAATATCATACCCATCTTTAAAAAGGGTTTAAAAGATGACCCTAGGAACTACTGACCTGTCAGCCTCACCTCTGTGTCTGGGAAGATCATGGAACAGATCCTCCTGGAGGATATGCTAAGGCACATGGAGGACAGGGAGGTGATCCTAGGTAGTCAGCATGGATTTACTAGGGGCAAGTCCTGCCTGACCAAGCTAGTTGCCTTCTACAGTGAAGTGGCTGCATCAGTCAACAAGGGGAAACCTATGGATGTCATCTATCTGGACTTCTGCAAAGCCTTTGGCACAGTCCCCCACAACATCCTTATCTCTAAGTTGGAGAATTACAGGTTGAATGGGTGGATGGTTCAGTGGGTAAAGAACTGGCTGGATGGTCGCATCTGGAGAGTGATGGTCAATGGCTTGATGTCCAGGTGGAGGCAGGTGATGAGTGGTGTCCCTCAGAGGACCGTACTGGGACTGGTGCTGTTTCATATCTTCATCAATTATATTGACAATGGGGTTGAGTGCACTCTCAGCAAACCTGTAGATGACACCAAACTGGGGGGTGCAGTTGATATGCCAGAGGGACAGGATGCCATCCAGAGGGACTGGGATAGGCTGGAGATGTGGGCCGAGATGAACCTTATGAGGTTCAACAAGGCTAAATGCAGGGTCCTGCTCCTGGGCCAGGGCAACCAGCATTATTAGTATAGGCTGGGAGAGGACATACTGGAGAGCAGCCCTGTGGAAAGGGACTTGGGGGTGCTGGTGGATGAAAACCTGGATATGAGCCACCAATGTGCAGTGGCAGCCCAGAAGGCCAATCACATCCTGGGCTGCATCAAAAGACGTGTGGTCAGCAGATCAAGAGAGGTGATTCTGCCCTTCTACTCTGCCCTGGTGAGACCTCACCTGGAGTATTGCATCCAGCTCTGGAGCCCCAGCACAAGAAGGATGTGGTCATATTGGAGCGTGTCCAGAGAAGAGCCACCAAAATGATCAGGGGCATGGAGCATCTCTTGTATGAAGACAGGCTGAGGGAGTTGGGGCTGTTCAGCCTGGAGAAGAGAAGGCTCCAGGGAGGTCTTCTAGTGAACTTCCAGTACC
>JAVSBS010000474.1:0-10132 GCA_033124195.1 Coracias cyanogaster | reverse complement strand
TCTTCACTTGAAGTGCTGGGGCCTGAGTTGCGGGCCTCAAGTTGGAGTTGACCTGTGAATGAGTCACAACCTAGCAGAATGTTTTGGTTTCCCTGTTGGCTTCATATTCCAGAGGCAGAATCTGGCCCACCTGTGTCTCTGCCCTCACCCAGGTGGTCATGGTTGGGGTGGTGGGAGAGGCCAGGATTATATTAAACTAGGAGCTGATGAGTCAGAGGTGCCCCTTGTTGGGTGTGGCTTCTATTGTGGCTGGTTGCATCTTGCTGAGCTCTCTCAGGGGTGTCCTTTCATGTGAGGGCCCATGAGGGAGCCATCTCTATGTGTTGTGTCCAGCAGGCGATGCTGGCACCACAGTGGGCAGTGGAAGAGCTGGGCCCACAGAAACCTATGGCAAGATTGTTTAAAAGAAGACTTCTGAGGGGCTGTTGCTGAGTTCAGTGTTGGCCTGTGTGATCAGGCAACGGATGGCAATATAAAATGATGATGGCTGAACCAGCACAAGATCACATCCTTCCTTTTCATTTGTTACCAGGTAATGTTTGAAAGTTGCGTAGTTTTCACAGCTCCACTTTACATAAAGGGCTGTTTTTTGTTAGACAGTGAATGCTCTGGTTTGTTAGGGTTTTTTTGCCATGTTTAGTATTCGTAGAGGTAAACCAGAGCCATTAGGCAGTAATTGCTAGATAATTGTTATCGTAGTGTAAACATCTAAAACCAGTTTAAGCCGAGAAAAAGCCAGATAATGCTGAGATGCTCATTGCCAGGTCAGTACAAATTCTGTGGGGTTTTTTACTAGTGATAGCAAAAATGTTATTTGCTGAGCTGCATTAAAACTTAGTTTATGTTATTTGCTTAAATAGTATGTGGGATAAGAAAATTGGCAATTGTAGCTCTTGATTTGGCGCTTCAAAAGGATGGAATACAATATGATGAGTTTAAATTTAACACCTGGCTAAAATATTAGTGAAATCTGAATTAGGGCTAAAGTTAGGCAGAGTTAAAGTCTTATGAATTATGCTTACTGATTTGTTTCTAATCTCCAGGGACAGAAACACTGTGGAAAATGTCAGTGCTAGAATGACAGCCTTTTTGACAGATCTTAGCCGTATTCTTACCACATAGTGCTCTCTGCCATGCATTAAGGAAAAAATAACCAAAATAATTCTTTTACAAAAAAAAAACCAACAAGCTGTTTACCAGAATTGTAATGAGAAATTAAATACATAAATTTATTGCAAAATTTAGGTAGATTCTAAAAAAAATAGGATCTGATTCCATTAATCTTACATGGCAGGAATTTTACATGTTATTTTTTGTCACTCATGTTTTAAACTTTACATTCAGTGTATTTCAAGCATAAAAATATTCTTACTTCCTCCATAAATTTATTCTTTAGAATGTATTTTTTAAAATACAGAAGTTTGTCAGTGTTAACATTCTCCTCTTTCTATCTGTTGCATTTTAAAATAATTTTTAAATCAATAATTACTTGTTCCTGAGAGTTTGGAGATTGCTGGGATTTGGTTTGAGATTTCTGTTTTTTAAAAAAAATTACTATTTTTCTTAGAGATTTTTGTGGATGGTGAATATTTGTTAGGATATTTATAATCTGACTTTTGCTGTAATAGCAGAGACTAGGGAGAGTTTATAACATCTGTTTCCAACTACTGTAGTCCTTTACTTTCTGAGAAACTGTTGAAATAGTTCAAAATACTGGGAAACTCCTTATGATATTTTCTGCAAGTCTGAAGAAGCTTACTGAAGGAGTGACTTGCAAGTGTTACTGAATTTATATTAAATATGGTCCTCATGTAATCACTCTATATTAAGGTACTTTTAAAATTATTATTACTCTTACATTCCATTCTTCCTTTCCTCCTTCCTTATATCATCATGTTGCTGTTTTCCTCCTGCAAAAACTTCATCTTTTCATTTATGAGTTTTTTGTGCTTTTTAGGCCAAGTCAAAGATAAGCAAAACAAATTTAGCAAAGAGCTGAGTGTTTATATTCAATTTACCACAACTGTGTTATTTTGTCAACCATGTCAAAACTGTCAGGGGATCATTTTCTAAGCTTGCTGTCAAGCCTAAACCGAGTTACTATCCATATTTATTCATGTTAACAGTATAAATCTCAAGCAGGCTGGGTGCTTTGGCATGAACTCAAGTACTCATTTCATGACGTTTGTTTTGGTCAGGACTACACTACTGCTCTGTTTACAAGTAAATGTCTCAAACTTGGCTTTTTCTAAGCCTTGTGAAGGCATACTGTGAGTCTTACAGTCAGTGAAATGATTAAAAAATATGAGCATACTTAAGATCACTCTGAACTATATAATTTTAACCTTAATCCTGTTTTTCATCCATGTAGGTTAAAAAAGCTGGTATGCTATTTGTCAGAAATAGATAATGTACTTCTATATGAAACTGGAAAATGTAAAAATACTTCATTTCAGAACACATTCCATTTCTTTCTGTTGTTAGCTACACTATTCTTCCGTATTGTTCATGAACATTTTGATCCAGTTAAAAAAATCTGAGTGATACATATTCTGTAGTTTAATTTTTTTTTTTTTTTTTAGAAATACATGTGGAGGGAGGGGAGACTGTCCCAGCAGAGTACGAGTACAGAAGGGAATCTGGTTATTTCTAAGACAAGTTAGAAGGTTCAGCAGTGAGGAAACGGAGTCAATTGTTGAATAAGAGAATTTGGAGTTAGGAGGGTTAAGTGTTGGGGAAAAATAGTATAATAAAAGAGATGTGGAGAAAAAAAGAAGTAACGCAATTGTGGAGGGATAAATTACTTGTCCTTCCATCTTGCAGTTTTACTATAACTGCACTTTCACTATGAAAGGAGGACTGGTTTCTTTTCTCAATTATTGTAGATTTCATCTCATTAAATATTTTGTTTCCATAGTCACAGAAATGGCAGAAATGTTTTATGCTCTGAAAATGTGATCTACTCGTAGGGAAGGTGTGAGAGATTGTGCCTATTGCAATAACTGCAGCAGAAGTAATTACTTCTATTTCAACTGTCAACAATTTTAGATTCTAGCCATAACCTCAATTTCAGGTGTTAACTTTGCCTTTGATTAAAACTTTATCTAAAATTAAAGATCAAATCTAAGTTTTCCTTGTTTGTCTTTCTGTAAGTTCCTAAAATTGGTCTTACTTATGTTTCCCATACACTTTAAATGCAAACATATTTTATTTGTATTAATGATAAGTATACACATCCAAGCTAGAAATTTTGAAAAGACACATGCATGTGACCTAGAGACTTTGATCGGAAGTTTCCAGTGCTTGCATTGTGAGTGGCTGATATGTTTCAGTCTTTATTTTTCCATGAATTTTTGTCATGGAGACTTGTCACTTTCCTCCACAGTTAAGCTCACTTGATTACTCTTATGAGTAATCTCCATAGTAAATTGTTCTGCTCAATGTATACCTTTTTCTGATGTTTGACTGGGTAATGGAGCTGCTGGTAATTGGTTAGGTAGTTTGTTTTCTATGAAGTGACTCCTTTAGGGTTCTTGGTTCCATTCTGTGGTGTGTTAAGCTTGGCTGACTGCCAGCTGTTCTGTCAGTCCCCTTTCTCAACAGCGCAGGGGAAGAAAATATAATGAAAAATCTTGTTGGTCAAGATAAGGACGCTCACTAGTTAATGTTGTGTGCAAAAGCAACTTGACTTGAGGAAATTTTAATTTATTGCCAATAAAATTTGAGTAGGATAATGAGGAAAAAAGTCTAAAACAACACCTTCCCCCCACCCCTCCCTTCTTCCTGAACTCAACTTCACTCCCAACTTCTCTACCTCTTCCTCCCAGCGGTGCAGGAAGATGGGGAATGAGGGTTGCAGTCAGTCCATAATGCTTTGTCTCTGTCACACCTTCCTCCTCACACTCTTTCCCTGCTTCAACATTTGGTCCCTTCCACAGGCTGCAGTTCTTCCATGAACTGGTCCAGCATGGGCCCTTCCTGTGAGGTGTACTTCTTCAGGAGCAGATTGCTCCAGGATGGGACCCCACAGGGTCCCAGGTCCTACCAGGAGCCTGTTCCAGTGGTCTTTACAGGGCCATAGTTTCCTTCAGGGCACATCTACTTGCTGTGGTGTGGGGTCTTCCATGAGCTACAGGATACATATCTCCCCCATTGTGGGCCTCCATGGACAGGAGGAGGACAACCTGCATCACCATGGTCTTCTCCACAGGCTGCAGAGGAATCTCTACTCCAGCACCTGACGCACCTCCTCCCCCTCCTTCTTTACTGACCTTGGTGTCTGCATAGTTGTTTCTCTCACATATTCTCACTCCTCTTCCTTGCTGTTGCACAACAGTTTTTACCCTTTTAAAATACATTATCACAGAGGCATTGTGAACATAGCTGATTTCCTCAGCTGTGTTTTGTGGCAGGTCCATCTTGGAGCCACCTGGGACTGGCTCTGTCTGACATGGGGGCAGCTCCTGATCAGTTTTTTCAGAAGCTACCCCTACAGTCTCTTCCTGCTACCAAAACCTTGCCACATAAACCCAGTACATATTTACAACACAAACTGCAGATGATGATTGCTGGAACATCCACTGAGACTAATATCGCTCCTGTGTTTCAGTCCACTTCAGGATGTGTAGCTGCTCATCAGGTTGACATGAGTGACCTCTCTACTTTTCTTTGGAGCACACCCTTAGTGGGATGAAAAAGGGCAGACTTCTTTGCTGCATGAAAGGATGTCCTTTTTCACTAACTACTGAATGAAAGAGCAGAGCCAGGGCAAGTTAACTAGTCCTCAGCCCCTTCCTGTGGTTGCAGTCCTGTTATTTAAGAACAATGTTTTTTATGTTTTAATTCTGAGAATGAGCTTACAGTTTTATGAAGGAAAGACAATCATGTTTTTTTCATTGTTTTATAGACCTGCTGATTTTTTTTCATGCTTATACCTATCACTATTTGTTTTTAATAGTCTTGGCAAGTCATACATTTTTGGGCTATCTAGAGCATCATTGTCTCCATACTTGTGTAAAAAAAAAAGGTTAAAAAAAAAAATTAGAGCAGAAGGGCACAAAAAGTTCCAGGGCTTTCCTAACATCTTATTGGAAAGTAGTAAAATGCACTGATGGGTTTAAATACAAAATAGCTTTTGAAAAAGTAGAAAGTGGAACTCACAGAACATTATGCATTTAAAGTTTATTTAAATAAAATGATTTAAGATTACTTTTGTTATCTTTAGAAATATACTTAGGTTTGAGTCTCTAATATTATTTTGCTACTAACTCTGCTACATGATATTTTAGTCTTTGCTCCTTTTTTTTTATTATTTATGGGTGTGACATTAATGAAATGTTTCACCTCCTTCGTAAGTTTAACTAAATTGTTATAAAACCTTTCAACCATAAGGTATATGTTATCAAAGAGGCATAGTATTTAGTGCTCAAATACCACTAAAATCAGTGAGGAAATGAATACCAAATAACAAATCTTTTTGAAAAAACTCCTCCTATTAATAGAAAGTACAAATTCCTCAGTGAGAAAAAAAGGAAAGAAAAAATAAGACTAGAATATTTGCGGCTGTTATTGCTGTTCAAACTTATGCTTATCTGGGTGTGACATTCATCCATAATTTTTTCAAAGCAATATTGGAGAGTGTTTTTCTAAGACAGGAAACATGTGCATTGCTGCTGTAAAAATGTTACTGAGAAAAAGAATTCCAACTGTTGTCATATATTGCCTCATAGCCTTGGTACATCTGGTGAATAAATAGGTCATAACCAGAACTCTCTTATAAATTCAAATGCCTTAGGGATGGAGTGGTTTCTACTGTGATTTTATGGATCACAGCTTCAAAGTTGGGAAATCCATTTATACTGTGTTTTGGAACTAGTCTTAAACCTCGTCATTTACATGCTTTTGTGATGAAGCCCACTGATGTTAATGGACCTGTTAGAGTAGGTCCAGAGGAAGGCCATGAAAATGATCTGAGGGATGGAGCATGTCTCCTGTGAAGAAAAGCTGAGAGAGTTAAGATAGATCAGCCTGGAGAAGACAAGACTCCAGGGAGACCTCATTGAGACCTTTCATTGTATAAAAGGGGTTGTAAGAAAGACTGAGAAAGACCTTTTACCATGGCCTGCATTGAGAGGACAAAGGGTAACAGTTTTGAACTGAAAGAGGGTAGATTTAGATTCGATATAAGGAAGAAATTTTTTATGATAGGGATGGTGAGGACAGGTTGCCCAGAATTGTGGATACCCCATCCCTGGAAGTGTTCAAGGTCAGGTTGGACAAGGCTTTGAAAACCTGATCTAGTGGAAGGTGTTTGTGTCTATGGTAGGCAGGGCTGGAATAGATGATATTTAAATGTCCCTTCCAAGTGAAACCATTCTATGATTAGAACCTTTATTTATAAAGTACTTATGTACATATTTTAAAAGATTTCATGCTTAATTCAATACTTACACATGTCTTTAAAAAAATCCCAAATAAAATGGTGTGAAATACTGGAACATGTTGCCCACAGAGGTGGTAGATGCCCCATCCCTGGAAATGTTCCAGATCAGTTTGGACAGGGCTCTGAACAACCTAGTCCATTAAAGACATCCTTTCTCACTGCACAGGGGTTGGACTAGATGACCTGTAAAGGTGCCTTCCAACTCAAACTGTTCTGTGAAACCAAACATGCTTTACTGGCTTTTGTCAACTTCAATTTATTAGCATTTTTATGTCTGGTGTGCAACTTTTTGTTGAATATTAATGTTTAGAGATATTTCAAAACTGTTTGCTTACAGCTGGCCTTCTTGCCGTTCTGAATTTTGGCTGTCTAAGAAAATAAATGTGACTTTAGGTTAGCTATGTCCAACTTCCTAATATGGATATAAATTTTTCTTTAAGACCATAGCCATGTGATTCACATAGCCCATCAGTTGTAATCAATTGCATACTCTTGCACCTTCCTCTAAAATAATAGAATCATACAATGCATTGGGTTGGAAGAGACCTTCCAAGGTCATCTAGTCCAACCCCCGCTGCAGTCAGCAGGGACATCTCTAACTAGGTCAGGTTGCTTGGAGCCCTATCAAGCCTGACCTTGAATGTCTCCATATTATTGGTGAAGTATTTTTGTTTGTAGTATTGTTCCCTGAATGTTTTAACCATTTTCACAGCCCTCATTGGACTTTCTCCACTATGTCCAAGTCTCTGTTGTTCTGGGAAGTACTGGACACCACATCTAGATGTGTCTCACCACAGCTGAGAAGAGAGTAAGGATCACCTCCCTTGACCAGATGGCAATACTTTTTCCAATGCAGCTGAGGATACTATTCGCCGCCTTTGCAGCAAAGGCAATTTGCTGACTCACATTCAGGCTGATATCCACCAGAACCCCCAAGTACACTTCTCCAAAGCTGCTTTTCAGCTGGGTGGCTGTCAGCATATACTGATGTATGAGGTTGTTCCTCCCTAGGAGCTGGTCTTTGCACATCTCCTTGTTGAACTTAATGAGGTTCCTGTGGGTCCATTTGTCCAGTCTGTTGAGATCTCTCTGAATGGCAGCATGACTCTCTGGCATATAAGACACTGATCCCAGTTTAGTCTTGTGACAAACTTCTGCCCCATCTTCCAAATCACCAATGAGATATTAAGCAGGACTTGTCCTGGTATTGACCCCTGGGATATACCACCAGTTACTGGCCTCTAACTAGACTTAGTGCTGCTGATCACCACCCTCTGGGCCCAGACTTTCATCCAGTTTTCAGTCCACCTCACTGATTGTTCACACAGCCCATACATCAACAGCTTGTCTATAAATATCTTACAGGAGACAATGTCAGAGGCCTGCCAGGTAGACAATAGTCACTTCTCTCTTCTCATCTACCAGCCTAGTCTGAAATGAAGTTTGTCAGAGCTGGTCAAGCATGACTTCCCCTTGGTAAAGCTGTGCTTACTACTACTGGTGATTTTCTTGTCCTTAATGTTCCTGGAAATGGTTTCCAGGACTAGCTGCTCCCTGCTAGTATTAATGTGAAATAAAATTATACCTCAGTATAAATAATTTATTTAAAGTTATATCTCAGCCTTATAATAAATGGGGGATTCAATGTATTTTCCTAATGAAACTATTCTATAATTAAATATATAATAACACAATTATTTTGATGAAGGGACCTGTGGTCATATGGAGAATTATGGAGGTAAAGCCTGTCAGTCAGACAGCAACATAGAAGTGCACGTCATTCACTTACTAGGAAGTAGTCAGAGATCCTCAGCACAAAAGCAATTCACCATCCTGAGGGCGTATGAGGACACACAGATATAAACAGGATGTATTTTCTTCTCTGTGCCTGGTTTCACTACTACCAGTGAAGAACACTACCAGAGAATTCCTTTTGACTGATGAGCAAAGGGGCGGACATGACATTTTTAGCTGTCTATAGGGTTTTTTTTTTTTTGCAGTCAACAGTTAAAACTGATGAAAGTAGATATTTTGTGGATATGTTTCAGTGAGGTAGATTTCTTGCTCTTGCTGGTATGTTTGGATCATTCATACTGTGTTTTTTTGCAAGACAGTATTTGCAGAAATAGATTTCTTTGTAGATCAATAATAGACGTTCTTGTACTAGGCAGCTAGTCAGAATTTCCAAGTCCAGTATTTCTCTCTTGATGTTTTCTAAGTACAAATGCCATTCCTATACAATGATAAAGTTAGCTACTAACCAGACAGTTCCTTAAAAATGTTATCTTATTTTCTATTTGCTTAATAAAAATACGTGAAATTAACTTAGTTTTACATACAGCCAGTGGTAATTTTTACATGTGTAATGAGATAGCATTTGCAAAGGTTGAGATATTTGATGTGAAAAATATGGCAAAATCCAGTCTGAAACAATCACTTAGAGGTAAAAAAAGCCTCAAACCCACAACGTAATATTCTATTTCACAAGATAAAATTTATATTTTTTTTTATTGTTGCAAACAAGATAAACAGTGATTTAAATAAGAGACAGTGTTTCTTTAATGATTTATTTTGCTGTCCTTTATTTCCCTTTGTGAATGCTATATTGCTAGTAGAATTAAATTGTGTAGTTATTTTTGTTTCTTTGTAGAAAGCCTTATATACAACTTCTTTATTTGCAGAATAGTTTTTATTGGGGCTGTATAAGTTGATAAAACGTTGAGACTTCCTCTGATTAATCAGACTCAGAAATTCTTCTTGTGAATGCAACAACAAAATATAGGTTATACTTCTATGCAAATAGAAAACTATAACATGAAAAATAAAAATATAATCTCTTCTAGCTGATGTTGTGGTGTTGGGTCATAGCTGGACTTGATGATCTTGGAGGTCTTTTCCAGCCTCAATAATTCTGTGATTCATGCTATTCTTTTAATGTGCTATCCTTCCATTTGAAGACTTTCCAGCAGTGTTTGTTCTTAAGAAAGGACTATACATTTATTTTCAAGTACTGTGTCCTTGAAGTAAATAATTCTAAATGAGCTTTATAAATAACTGATTGCAGGATTAGCTTTTATGGAAAATTAAATGACAGTTAGCATTAGTATTAGTTATAGAGTGAAGAAAACAACAAAAAACAAACAAACCCAACCAACAACAAACCCGGTATTGAGGTTTAGGGTCAATCCCCCAGACCTACAACAGAGGCTCTCTGTTGACCCCTCTTTCCTGCCCCAAACAGAGGAGGAGAAAGAGGATAAAGGGAGAGAGACTTATGGATGGCCCTCCTCCCCTCCCAAATGGGAGAGGAAGAGGATGAGAGAACCTTCCAGAAAACTAAAACAGCTTTAATGAAGATAATAATAAAATGGGATATATACAAAACCAGTATCGAACCCAACTTCCCCCTGATGGCAGTTATGTCATTGTCACCACTGAGGCTTTGAGCAGGCACCGGGAAGGTCCAAGACTGGGCTCAGCAGCTGAAGGGAACCGGGTCCAGGACCTGGCTTCACAAATCAGGAAAAAAGGCAGGGCTGGGAAGAAAGAGGCTGAAGGGAAGGGTCCCAGCTTTATACTGAATGTGACATATATGGGATGGAATACCTTGTTGGTCAGTTTAGGGTCATCTGTCCTGGCCGCTCCTCCCCACAGGTGCGGCCTTTCCCTTTCTGCACCCCCTGATGTGGT
>JAVSBS010000473.1:33143-49770 GCA_033124195.1 Coracias cyanogaster | reverse complement strand
GGGGGTCTGTATGGCTATGGGGGTTATGGCTATGGGAGCTATGGGGGTCTCTATGGCTTGGGGGGCTCTCTTGGTTACGGGGGTCTGTATGGCTATGGTAGATCTGGCTACTGCAGCCCTTACTGGTACAACCGGTACAACCGTGGCATCTGTGGGCCCTGCTAAACACAGCAGCAAAATCCACGGAATAATGTGCAAGTGAGAAACAAAATGAAGCTTCACCAGTGAGCAGAGAATTGAGAGCTTTGTGGAAGCGCTCATAAGTCCTGCTCAGTGCAGTGCCTTCCACATGCTCCACAAGCCTCCCTTCTTTCCTTTGAATTCTTTCCTGACATCATCATCAGCTCAATTCCTTGTTATCTTCCCCTTTATCATCCTTGTGGCAGAATGCCATGAGACATTTAATGGTGGCTTTCAACACCCATTTGACTGACCTCTTGGATATGCGTTCTTGATCCCGCAATATATTTTTGTTTCCACTCTCATTAAATTTCTATTGCATCATATAAAGCAAATGCGTTGTGGTTTTGTGTTCTTATCCGTTCTGAATTTGCCAGCTTTTCTGGATAAAGCTTCCTGTTGCACACATGGCTGTAATAATATTGTGAAAACCCTGCCCATGTAGTGAAAGTCTCCATGAGGAGCTCTTACTAAGCCTGTTTCACTACTGAATTGCAACAACGTGGTCACAACATGCTGGCCAGAGATGAACAGCAGCCTTCTCTCCACATCACATAATTACACTCCCTACTCATGAGTTTGGGAGACAATTCTGTGAACTACAAGTGACTCTTCACATTGGATCATTAAGGTTGGAAAAGACGTCAAAGATCATCAAGTCAAACTGTCAACCCGACACTACCATGACCACTAGACCATGTCCTCAAGTGCCACGTCTACACGTTTTTTGAACATCTCCAGTACTTGCTTGGGCAGCCTGTTCTAATGATTAATCACTCTTTCAGTAAATAAATGTTTCCTAATATCCAATCTAAACTTCCCCTGGTGCTACCTGAGGCCATTTCCTCTCATCCTATCAGTAGTTAGTTGTAAGAAGAGACCACCTCTCTACAACCTCCTTCCAGGTAGTTGTAGAGAGCAATAAGGTCTCCCCTCAGCCTTTTCTTCTCCACACTAAACAACCCCAGGTTCCTCAGCTGCTCCTCATAAGATGTGTTCTCCAGACCCCTCACCAGCTTGGTTGCCCTTCTCTGGACGTGCTCCAGCACCTCAAAGTCTCTCTTATACTGCGGCACCCAAAACTGAACACAATACTCAAGACTCTGAAAGTTACGCTCTTGCATATTCCACAGCAAACTTCTAATACAATGTCGTACAAATAATTTCACCACCACAGCTTTTCATGGAAATTCTGTGTGCTGGTTACACTTCTTCAAAACCACAATAAGAACCATGCGCATAATTTCACAGTACATCTGATTGAGTTCTTGGGTTTGGGACTTTTTAAATTCTGCATAAGTTCTGTATCTATTAAATATAAGTAGAATTTTTGCAAATGTTATATAGGTAGCCTAAAACTGAATAAAAATAGGTGGCATATCTTTCTAGGCTATCAGCAAAGCATGTAACCATCTCCTGATTCAAGCAGATGTTTATCTCCCAAGATAGTTTTCTTTATGTGCTTCAGCTGCCAAAAGATCTTAGGCTACATGTTTTTCTACAGCAAGAAGTCTGTCTAAGCATAATGACAGTCTTCAGAGAACATCCAACCAGAAACTGGAGGCAGAATAAGAAGAAATAAAAAAGCAAGAGCTGCTGTGCATGCCCAGGTCCACTCTCTGTGACTGGATGGTGTGTACAGCTCACTTTCCAGCACTCATTCCCTAAAAAATCAGCTATAAATCTGCCTTTTGTTTGTTTTTATTGAGTTGTCTCTGGTCAGTTGAACAGCTCTTCCAGCAAGACCCACAGCTTCCACTCTGGTATCAGAACAACAGCCAGAAGGGATGTTCTCCCTGCCAGGACCTGTAACAAAAGCTCCTGTAACAAAAGGAACCTTAGGTTCGGGTGCTATGCTGTCCTGAAGGAAGGAACTAAGCATCTGGGCTGGCAAGGTGATGACAATGGATGGTGGCTGAGCCACTGCCCTCAGGTCAGGGTAGTCAACACCTTGCAGTTATTGGCGCTGGTGCTGGGCATGAATTGTCCAACTGGAAACATGACTAAGTGTAAGTGTAACACAGCACAGATTGCCCTGGAGCAGGAAGAAAAGGTGAGATCTCATGGAAATGGGAAAGACACAGTGGTCTGGATCCTCTGCAACACTAGTTTAGTTCCAGATCCATCCCACCAAATTGTAGTTACCCTGCCAAGATCTACTCGCTGCTGGGGGTGTAATTCTTCAAACTTCTATAAGCCTTGTAAGAAAAATGGTTTTTATAAGATCATAGAATCATTGAATAATTGTAGTTGGAGGAGACCTTGAAGCTCCTGGAGTCCACCCATTCCCCCAGCACTGCCAGGGCACCACTAACCCCTGGCCCTCAGCACCACATCTCCACGCCTTGGAAACCCCTCCAGGGATGGGGACTCCACCACTGCCCTGCCCAGCCTGGCACAGCCCGCGACAGCCCTTCCCACCAAGAAATTGTTCCTCGGGTCCAACCTCAACCTCCCCTGGGGCAACTTGAGGCTGGTTCCTCTTGTCCTGTCGCTTGTTCCTTGGGAGAAGAGCCCAGCCTTCACTGATGGTTAATCATTGCCTATTGGAAGCACAGGGATACAGAAGGTCAAGTGCTTCCTCAGACAAATGGCTGCTCTTTTCCTGTACCTTGTCACTGATAAAAGTCGGTTCCACGTGGTCTGAAGTTTAGTGTAGATTCCCTGGTCTAAGCATTATTGAACGAATGGCCCAAAGGCTCAACTGATTCCTAACACCCTTTTCTGCGAGTAACGGAGCTTTGCTTGCATCCCTTTCAAGCTTTGGCTTTCTTCCATACAAACTAATTTGAAACAGCAGCTGGAGGACCAAGTAATGAACTATCAAGAAGATATATCTTCTGTAAAACACGGCTGCGACTGAGGCCTTTGCAGTGCAGGAGTACAGGGCAGTTTGTAGGGCTGAAGTCTGGGGTTTTGGTGGTTTTATTTTTTGTTTAGCAGATTATAACTCTTGAGATTTGAACTCATGGAGATCTGACAGCTCTGATGCAATCCATTGTGGAAAATCACAGAATCACAGAAATGTCTAGATTGGAAAAGATCTTTAAAATCGAGTCCGCTCATTAACTTAACAACAACAAGTCCATCTTAGCCCTTAAAACCTGCATTTAACGTTGCCTCCACCTAAATCATAAAGGAGGATTAATTTAAATTGACACAAAAAGAACAGTTTGATACCTAGAAAATAGCTGGTTTTAGGAAGAAGGAGGCAAGAGAAGTGGTTTTGTGGTGGGACTTTTTATACAGTTCCTCAAACTGCGGGAAGAACTTGAGACTCCCATTAACACCAGCCCACATTTATCACCCGTGGTTCACCTCAAAATGGTGAAAGAGTTTTGCTCAATATTTGTGTTTATTAGTTGATCCAAATTCTCACGCTGCATGGAATGCCAATTGCAAAATAAATATTTCTTTCATCTTAGCACTTAATTGGTAAGGTTCATTCCTGGTAATGTTCCATTAAATACACTTGAATGATAGGAGGAATTATACTGGCTTCATTTACTCAGCTTTTCCTTTATTGGTTGACATAATGATGGTGGCTCAAATGGTAATAATAATTGCCATATGCTTTAACGTGCAGGGTTTTTCCCCTTTTTCCTTACCCATGCTAGATAAAGCAGAATTGATACAAAACACGGTGTCTTCCTTGTGAAGCCAGCAACCCTCATATGAAGTTGGAATTCAGATCTGGACAGGACCATCCTGTCCAATTTTCCAAAGGAAAAATTGAACAATACCTTGGAAAGTACATTTAAAAATCATCCAGACCCCTGCCTGGCCTCCCAGACTACCTGGTTGTTCAGTTTCTTCACATTTTAAAGTTAAATTCACTGGTCACAACAAAGGTAAACAATTCCTTAGCCAGATTACAGGCAACTTGTTAAATATATATATTTTTTTAGAAGCTGAGTATGTGTTTAAAACACAGAAGAAAGGCAGAGCACTCACAGTGAGACCAGGCACGTCCTAGAAAAGCTTTAAAGCCATGAGAACAGAGGCTGATATTGCAGATATTTGGGCTACAAATGGTGAGTTAAGACAACATCGGCACTGTAGGAGTTTATACACAACCTTAAATACATGAAAACTTAAATTATAAAACAAAATCAACAGAAATCCTAAGGTAAGCCATCATGAACCGGTAAAGGGAACAGGAAGAGTGCGCTTGACCGGCACAATTGGATAAATATATTTCAAAGCGCTGGGTGGTTTGCGTCCAACCACACAATTATGTTACAATAACAACGCACCACTTCACGTGCAAACTACTAAGGAGGGTTTGGGAAGTGCTGAAAAACACACACAAAAAGAATTGGAACACCCTTTGTGAGTCTTATTGCTCTTGTAGTCCCCCAGGGCCACCTCAGAAGAACCTCATAATTAAAGTATAACTTATGGTAGAACTGTTGCAGTGTTTATTTAATGAATGAGGCAAATGAGGATTTCTGAGGCTGGACCCGGCCCGTGTTTATCACAGAATTTCAGAATATGGGAGTGTGGGTGGGACACATCTCATCAAAGCTTCCCTGTTTAGAAGCCGGGTGTTTCAGCTGAGCTTGTCGTCTGACTTCAAAGTCAATGAAAGCAAAATTGTTATGTTTTGATGGTGATACCAATTCTGGTAAGGTAAGCATCTGAGGCGGAATGAATTGTCTTGCAGAAATGCTTGTCCCTCCCCATTAAATACCGGGGAAGGCTGAGTAATTTCAAGTGACAAGTCACCTGAAATCTTGGCAGCCAAAATTGCAGTAATCTGCATTCTGCAGGGGATGTTCTGCTAGTCAGGGAAAAAAGAAGAGAAAAAAAAAAAAAATCCATAGTTGCCATAACTATTCTTTGGAGAATTCCATCATTTTCCTGCCACTTATCCAGTAAGTCTGGGAAGAAGAGACTAAAAATTTTCTTCTGTGATGTCATCCAACAAAACTTTTAGAAGAGAAGGCTTCATGGAGACCATATTGCAGCCTGCCAGTATCTGAAGGGGGTTACAAGAAAGGTGGAGAGGGACGTTTTATGAAGGCTTTTAGTGATAGGACGAGGGGTGATGGTTTGAAACTGGAAGACGGGAGATTTAGATTGGAAATGAGGAGGAAATTCTTCCCTCTGAGGGTGGTGAGACTCTGGACCAGCTTGCCCCGGGTGTGTTGTTGATGCTCCATCACTTGATGTGATCAAGGCCAGGTTGGACGGGGCTTTGAGCAACCTGGTCTAGTGGGAGGTGTCCCTGCCATAGCAAGGGGGTTGGAACTGGATGATCTTTGAGGTCCCATCCAACCCAACCCATTCTACAATTCTATGATTTGGTTCAATTCTTTCGTTAGGTTAAGGAACAGAATTAAGTGTTTCAAACTGCACCCCCTCATAGGAACCAGAAGAGAAGATACAGACTGGATGAATGCAGTGGTGGACCGAAACACAGAATTCCACAAAGAATCTGAGAAATTTCCACCTCCTCCACCACTGCCTGGTGTTGTGCCCTCCTCCAGAGCAGTGCAATGACGATGCAGAGTAGCTGGTAACTACTCATCTGTCCATATTTGCAGCCATTCTACTTTTCTGAACCTGCGAGATAATCTGTGTGCCTTTGGAGATTCGAGGTGAAAAATAAGGAGGAAAATGGTGATGCCCCTTTAGAGAAGATTTAACACAGATACCCCTTCAGCCTTTGCTTTAAGCACTGTTTCAGGTACTAAAATACCATGCTTTCTGGTATGAAAAGAAAAATTCCGGATTTCTAAATCAAAGACCATTCAGCACTGTCCGTGATGTCCATGGGTACAGGACCTCTCTCCTGTTTTGTGGCCACGGGTGGGAGAAGGATCAGAAGGTTTCTCCCACCTCACTGAACGTTTCGTTGCAAAACGTGTGAGTAGATTAGATTTGAAGCACTTAAATACAAACATGTGGATGACATCAGGTTACCGCTCTGATTAAAATCATTACGGGAAGTTAATGAAGGAAGTGTTAAATAAATAGAACCAGATTAATTCCACCATGCAGGGTGGAATGATACCAGCAACGAAGCTGGTCAATTAGGCTTCAAGATGAAAGACAAGTGGGAGCTGGAATGTGCATATCAGGCTAATTCAGAGGTTTAGGGCGATTTTGCAAACAGCAAGTGAAAAGTGTTTCATCACTTTGGGATGTTAGATGTGCTTCAAATTAGGGCTGGTTGGTGATGATGACTTCATGAGTACGGTGTGCCTCAGACCCCCCCAGGCAATCCAGGCACTGTATAAAAGGAGCAGGAACGCAGATCTACTTCATCTACCTCTCCTGTGTCGTCTCCTCTACATCAGGTAAGGCTGATGCCCCTTCATTTTTTTCTAAAAGCCACAAGACTTTTGTTCTGCAGCTCAGAAACCTATTCACTGCTGTTACATCAGCATTTTTTTGGGCTACTTTTTAATTATCTTTCTTTTTCTCACCTTATTTGTTTTTTTTAGTGTGTTGGTAATTTGTGTTACTTTAGGTTTTGGGAGTCAAGACCAGAGTCTGAGGCTTTTATGTCACTATATTTAATATTTGGGCACCCTTGTGGTGTTAGCAGATGGGAAATGTCGGATGGCATAAGCTTTAAAATGCAGAATTCTCCTGCAGCATTTCACTTACCCACTGAATCAGACAACCACGGTCATATCCTAAGCTGTTTAATGACCCAGCTGAAGAAAGAGCATTATTGATGTGGGGATTGTGTTGAAAATAATCCTAGCTTGTATTTAGTTTTTATGGATAGGTAAAAAAGAAATCCTGCTTATTTTAAACCCTACTTATTTTCACCAGAGCCTGTCTGCAAAAATCTGCCGTTGGCTTCAGAAAGCACAGTTAGAAGAGACGGGGCTGAAGAGTAAAATTAATTCTGTTCTAGCTCAAACTAGGACATTAGGGAGGTAGACCACGGTCTGATCCAGCGTGTTTGTCCTATGCCTGTTCATAAATCCAAATCCAGATTAGCTCTTCATTGAGTTCAATGATTGGATTCTCTGCGTTTCAGGGCTACTTAATGAACAAAATGATATTTCCTCTTTTTTTGCTGGAAAAAAGTGCTAAGCCACAGGCTTTTATGACCAGATATTTGGCTGAAATGATACTTTGCAAACTGTATTTTTATCCGATGAGGGAAATTGGCTCCTTGCGTTTTACCAACCTGCTCCACACTAGGAGAAATTAGTCTATGCCAAGAAATATTTGGATAGAAATGTTTTATAGGGTACATTTATTTATTATATCAAGTATACAAATCTATCCTCAGGCTCAAATGCTTTGGGGTTTTATCAGAGGGATTAGAGAGATTAAGAGAACGTAGGAGTAAAAGAGAACAACTGAAAGGGTATTACCCCAAAGAGCTTGCAGAAAAACAGGGACTGGGAAAGGAGGAGGAAATGTGTGGTTGGAGCACTGCTGGGTTCTTGCCTCCATCCCATCTCTCCCAAGACAAAAACCTGCTTCTGTCCCACCCGGTGCAAGGAGAAGGTCAGATCCTGCAGCTCCTGGCTTTCAACCCACATTGACCAGGGAGGAGTGATGGAGTTTTAGTGAAAAATATTCTGCTGACACACTGTTCCTCTGGGAGGGAACAGGGGAAAAAAAGAGCAGTAGCAATTTCAGAAGGCTTGGCGGATGTGGCAAGTGCAGGGATTACGGGATGGGGAAGATCAGAGTGATGCTGATCAACAGGAAAGTCTGCAAACAGATCATCAATTTTGCTTATGCATCTGGTGCTCATTTCGCCTGTTCCCCAACAACCCAGCACCAAACCCTGACCTGTCGTTCTGGTAGATACAGGCTTTGTTTTGACGCGGCTCTCTGTTTCAGGTTCGCCTTCACCCCTGCCAAGGAATGTCTTGCTACGACCTGTGTCCCACCACCAGCGGCATCGCCTGCCCCCAGCCCATCGCTAACAGCTGCAATGAGCCGTGTGTCCGCCAGTGCCCCGACTCCACCGCCCTGATCCAGCCACCCCCCGTCGTCGTCACCTTCCCCGGCCCCATCCTCAGCTCCTTCCCCCAGCAAGCCGTGGTGGGCTCCTCCGGAGCCCCCGCCTTTGGGGGCTCCCTGGGGCAGGGAGGCCTCTACGGCTCTGGGAACCTCTACAGTTATGGGGGATCTCTGGGATACGGGGCCCAATATGGATCTTGGAGTTCAGGTCTCTCCACGCTCGGTGGGTACTGCAGCCCGTACTCCTCCCGCCGGTACAGCAGGTTCCTCCGCAGCAGCTGTGGGCCCTGCTAAAGACAGCAGAGAGGTCCCAGAAGAGCCACACGTGAAGGCCCAACCACAGAGCAATGAGGATGGCGGTTCAACCTTCCTGCAGTGGAGCTACTGCCACTTAGCATTTCTGATCTTTCTCCTACTTTTTGTTCACCCTTTGGTTTCTGGTTTGTTGTTTGCTATTGTTGCCTGTTCCAGCTTTCCCATTTTTTTTAACCATCACGGGTCAGCGTGTTCCACATGGACATCACTCATCATGAGAAGTATCTCCATCAGTAGTTGCATAACAGACTTAAGAAAGCCTGCTGAGTTCAGCAATAACTCTGAGCAGGACAATTGTTGCACATTCTCTGAAATTGTCTGGAAACAGATTTTTCATGTTCTGTGATACCTCGCTTTGCAAACATTGGCATTTCTTGCTCATTAAAATTTTGTTGCATCACACAGCAGCCTTCTGGTTTCCCTCCCTTCATCCACAGCCTGTCCTGGGTGATATCTTCCCACGGGCAGGACGAAGATGCTAACTGAGTATTGGTAGAGCAGAACATCTCAGCACAGACTGAATTTACATGGTGTCACAAACGTTTCTGTAATGACACTCCTGAGTAGCAGCTTTCCATCCTTTGAGGGCGTGAAAAGTTCAAAATAACATAGTACCTTCACTCCAGCTGTTTATGATTTCAGCGTGGCCTTTCCAAGAGCTGAGAATTATCGGTTTCCATGAGCTCAGCATGTCCACAAAGGCCACCACCAAGGTGGTGCCCAGCAGAGTACTTTCTAAATGCAAATTTGCAGCTATAAATTCCTGGATACGATGCTCGGTCAACAGCATGGACTCAGTTTAAGTACTCAGCAGTACTTAAACTCCAGACACCCCAAGCAGCTAATATTTATTTCTCCTTGCAGTCATCAGCCTTTCCACCCCAGTAAGAAAGAGGAATAATCCCTGTTTCCCCAAATAAATTACTGTAATATGGGAACTATCAGGAGCAGCAGAGTCTTGGTGTTTCAAAGCTTCTGGTGATACAGCAAATTCAAATTGTAATCAAGCTGCAAACATTGAATAAAGCCAATCCCTGCCCTCGAGTGTTTTCAGAGTAAATAGGCAAGACAAGCAGAGCAGGAGCAGCGTTGCATCTTTTATGCAGAGATTAACGGCAGTGTTCTCCGTACAGATAAAAAGATTAGTAAATATTTTCCCTCCCCGTGAGGAAGAAATCGCTTGGCAAAGCCTAGAACTGGATTCCTCTCTCCAATATCATCATCTAACACTTGACACACAGTTCCTGTTTCCAGTTTTCTATTCTACTGGTTAACTCCAGCTTTGCTTTTCATTGTGACTTTCATCTCCTTTAGGAAAAAAAAAGGATAAAACACCAGATAAGGAGCACACTGTGGAATATTCCTGTCTGTCTCTTTGCCTTGGTGTCAGGAACACTGGCATATACTGGGGCAGGGAGAATTTCAGTAAGTTCCATATTAATATTCAAATTTTCCTCTAATCTCGGTCAGTACTCTGACTGCTACGTGTGAGTCAATGCTGGTGCTTAAAACTGAAAATATCCTGATTACTTTCACTTTAAGACAGAAGTCTGATAATCAGATCATCAGTCAAACTGACGTGTTTTCAGGGAGTTCTGCTTAGTTTAGCTGAAAGGTTGTCTATGGCATGGCCAGTAGTACACAGCATATAGCAAACTTAACAGGTTGTAGAACCATGGAATTAAGGAATGGTTTGGGTTGGAAAGGACCTTTAAAGGTCATCTAGTCCAACCCCTCCACCATGGGCAGGGAGATCTTCAACTGCAGCAGGTTGCTCAAAGCCCCATCCAACCTGACCTTGAACACTTCCAAAAAACATTGAGCTAAGGATTCAAGACATGGCTTATTATATAATTTGTTTCCTGACTAAAAAGGGAGAATGGGCTAAAAAAAAAAATATATATATATATATTCCTTTCTTCAGGTTTCTCTGGTAGAGCATTTAAAAATACTTGAAACATTTAAATTCAGATTCTCCCGTTGCAAAACAGATAGAGTAGAAGGTAAAAGGTAGAGTGCAAGAAGTTACTTGGCTGATTCCTCAGCATCCAGCCCTGGAAGGAAGCTGGCAAGCAGCAGGGCATATTTCTGGGTCTGTAATGTTGAGCCATGGTGCCTACGGGCAATTTACGGGTGGTGTGAGTCTGAACCCCGTAAAAAAACATTAGGCTGCAGTAGTGACTAAATATTTCGTGAAGCCACCTATTTAAATGAAACACAAAAGGCTTAACTCCCACAGTTACCTGTCTGGGACTGTATTTTGGTGCGTGGGGAGGACATATACTCCAGGCTGTGTTTACGACACCCTTATGAATCAACTTCTGATTGCATCTCGTTTGCCTTGTAGGAGGATATAAACACACGCTCAGAGCACATTTAGACAAGATTGGGTAGAGCGTAGTGACCTCTATAGCTCAAGATGAGACAGGGTGGTTTCATGTGTCATTGCTTCGTGTTCTTGGCAACTATGTCTTTCACTGGCAGGAGGAACAGGAGCCTGAGTTGCTGGTGCTGCCAGCAGCCTGGACTTCCTGTGACTGACCAAGACCTGTGAGATGTGGTCCCCATGTTGCAGTGGCCAGCAAACCATGAAGGTCATAGAATCATAGAATGCCAGGTTGGAAGGGACCTGAGTGATCATCTCCAACATTTCAAGGTAAAAAAATACGGTTTAAGTGAGATGGCCCAGCCTGTGAAGCTGAGTCTTAAAACTGTCCAATGGAGGGGAATCCACCACTTCCCTTGGGAGACTATTCCAACGTTTAATTGTTCTCGTTGTGAAGGTCTCAGCTCTGCTTCCAGATTATTGTGATAAACGTCAGCTGGTGCTCCTCTCACCTCGTATCTACATGTGGTATGACCTGGGTTGCATTGGGGCTGGCAGTGAAGTTTGTTCTCTTGTCTTCTACTGTGTTCACCTGTGATTACACTCATGTGAAAGCGCAACTCAAGTTCGGGCTGCTGTGCATTTGGGAAGGCAGATCACTGATGGTCTGGAGACATATGGATCAATGGAAGGCAAAAACCTCGTCCTTTGGTGTTTGCTCTGGGCTGTGATCATAACATGCAAATTCAAGCTGGTGGATGAGAACCGGCAGTGCAAATTTTGCAGTTCCTGCTCTCCAAGGGATGGTCTCTACAGGCCACTTTAATAACACTGTGGTGGAGTTCTATGTCTTCAGGCAGCATTCAAAGACAGAAGAGTCCATCAACCAGTTAATACATGCTACAGTTATCTATTTATAGTCCAGGCTGTAACGTCTGGCTCCCACGTGTGTCCTTTCTGTAGTATAGCAAGTACGTAGGCAGAGCAGCTCCATCTAGGTACGCTGACCTCATCCACGCTGAGGGATGTCTGACTGCACCCTCTCACCACAGTGTGAGAAACTGGCTGCTGCTGCGAGTCTGGTGCAAAGCTGCAGCAAGATGGGATGAGAAGAGAAAGCTCCAGGGAGACCTTATTGCAGCTTTCCAGTATCAGAAGGAGGCCTACAAGAAAGCTGGGGAGGGACGTCTTACAAGGACTTGTAGCGATAGAATGAGGGGTGATGGCTTCAAACTGGAAGAGGGTAGATATAGATTAGAAATTAGGAAGAAGTTCTTCACTCTGAGGATGGTGAGACACTGGCTCAGGTTGCCCGGAGAAGTTGTGGATGTTCCATCCCTGGAGGTGTTCAAGATGAGGCTGGATGGGGCCTTGAGCAACCTGGTCTAGTGGGAGGTGTCCCTGCCATGGCAGGGGGGTTGGAATAAGATGATCTTTGAGGTCCCTTCCAACACAAACCATTCTATGAGAAGAGGACCAATGTAATCCTACTGTTCTGTGTGGGATGAAAAAATTTTGGAAAGAGGACTTCTGCAGTGATCAACACTATAGTGATGGGTCTTGAAAATACATGATCTGGTCGCTTTAGTGCTCTGCATACCTGTAGAAATAGGTACAGTTGTTTGACAGCATCTTAGTGACCCCAAGAACAATCACGCAGTGCTTTGGAGATAGAGAAAGCATGAAAAAAAGACAAATCCTTCAGACACCTCCTAACAAGAAAGAGGTGTTGCCTGGCTACCTCATTGTCACCTCCTCTGTTTCAGCTAATTGTCCAAGTGAAGTCACACCTCCAAACCCTTTGAACTTATTAGCACATACCTGATCCTGTGCAAACAAAGTTCTGCAGGGTGAGACAGGGATTTGCCTGGAATTAGCCTGCTCAAGCGTTGTGAAGCTTGTCATTGCATCGCTGGTGTTCTGAGGAACAGCAGCTTCACGTGGGGAGGTGCTGGACGGTGTCTGCTCCATTAGAGTCCTGGTTGGCATTGCAACCAGAGGGCTGGGAGAAATCACTGGAAAAACGGCTCTACAGGACATATGGAACAACCTGGAAGTTTGCTGTCGAACAAGAGAAGTGTTGAACGTGACCCGTATCCAGAGTCATCTGTGAGTAGCCTGATATTTAGCTCTAAAGTTCCTGAGATGGAAAAATTATTTGACCTGAGTTACATGCTGCTCTGCAGGGAAGACTTAAGAATTATTCTTTTGTTTATTTTTAACTGGGGTTGCCAGGAATTTAGAGGTATTGCTGGGAAAGTTTGAAGAACTCACGGAGTTTCAGCAAAGATTTGCTAAAAATTCCTGTTGGCTCTTCAAAGGAAAGTTCTACCCGTGAATTGTTGTGCGCTGTTTTTAAACAATGAAAGAAAATATCATCAAAACAGTGTAATTAAATTGGAGCCTCAGGCAAGGAGTGAGGCACAAGGAAGATCTTCAAAGTTAATCGCATGTTTAACTTTCTTTACTAGCATGTAGCAAATACATACTTGAACCACACCCATCCTGGAGGAAATTTCTAACTTGGTTGTAAGGGTTACAAAACATGTTTATCCCGCATGAAATTACTTGTGTGCAGAAGGTGGTCATTACAGTTGCTCCTGCCTAAAGGGCCTGGTCACCTTCCAGCTGGAGGTGTTGAAAGCAAGCAAAGATCATCCTGTTTCACTACAGAGATTGATGCTCACCCAGAATGGTCTATTAAAAAAACACAAGGACAAGAAAGCTCAGAATTTTGATGCACAATAATTTAATGAGAACGTAAGAAGGAAAAGGTCTAATTGAGAGTGAAAAGCATGGGGGAAATATTGGCTGGGTCTCATTAAAGGCTGCAGAGAATTGCTCCAGGGCTACGCAGTCCACAGACATTACTCTTCCTTTTTCATGGCGCAGGAAGATTTCCACAATCTCGTCCCACTTTCAGCCAGCCAAAGATCATTGATAGAACCAATTTGAGGTCATTGTTATCAGAGCCTACTGGAAAGAAAAGGCGGAAAACTAAATTAAATCGTTAGCTTGAGAATTGTGTGTGTGATTTTCAGAGACGCGCAGTTCACACTTCAGTAACAGGGTTTGCGGAGGCACATCTTCCTCCACGTTGGGTGATTGCTCCTTATTCGTTGCACATTTAACATGGTCTGCAGCTTCCAAAACCATAACCACTGGATCCATAGGAAGAATATGACCTCCTATAATTGTACAAGCTCCTAGAGCCGTAGGAGCCACTGGGACCCAGAGAGCTCATGGATCCAAGGAAGCTCCCGATGCTGGATGGTGCCGAGCTGCCCACTAAACTCTCCTGAGGGCAGGAGCTGAGAATGGGTCCTGGGAAGGTCATGACCACAGGCGGTGGGTAGATGACAGCTCTCGAGTCACCACAGGATGTAACGCAGGGTTGGCTCCAGGCATTTGCAATGGGCTGCGGGCAGGTCACTTCGCAGGGTGTGAGGCAGCGGGAGCTGATCATCTGTCTGTAGGAAGACATCTTCTGGCAATGGGGTTAAATCTGAAACAGAAAACATGGAAACAACACAAAGCTGAAAGCTCAGATCACAATATAATGGAAATAAAGAAGAAAAGGTAGCAAGGAGACCGGAAGAAGGTTAAGATTTCAGTTTTGTCTCAGCAGCCATGTGCCTTTTCTCATTGTCCTGTGTCCTCCTCCTCTCCTCTAGAACAACCTCTTTCTTTTGACTCTGAGTTATGGAGTCAATCTGGTACATAAAAACATCATTAACAAGGAAAACATCCATTAATCAATGAAATTGTGTATCTGAAGTCGAGCTATGTCTCTGTCCTTTACCGCTTCTCTGTTCCACTATTCCCTTTTGAATCTGACGGTGACACTTGACCACTGATTATATAAATAACTGTAGAAAAGAACAGAATCCCTGGCCAGCGCTTCTAGAGTAACATCTCGTGCTGGTCTGCACCACCTGTAATTTCAGCTGTATGAGGCACGTCACTGTTATTCCAGCTTTAAGGAAGAGGTGACTGAGGCTGAGAAGAGAATGCATTGCCCAGAGCCATTTGGTGTGGTGGCAGGAGAGATGGAAGGAAGCCTGGTTGTTAATGACAGGGTTCTTCCCAATCTTCCAGATGCTACAACTGGCACTAGGGCTCCCCTGCGTGTTCTTTGCATGGATGAAGTGAGCGGCAGCCCCATTCCTGAAGAGCTCATGGGGTTTGCTTGGCAGAATATCCCACGTTTGGGTGGGTGTGCTGGATCAGCAGAGGTTTCCAGTATAAGTAGGACTCCTGTGGATGTGGTCCCAGCTGTCCTGCTAAAGAGGGCTGAGGTGACATGACTGTGGCAGAACTAGGAGCTGTGGGTAATTTCATGGAGCCCTTTTCTTTAATCATAAGATCGCTTGATCACTTATAAAATTAGTTTAGATTGGAAATTAGAAGGAAATTCTACACTCTGAGGGTGGTGAGCCACTGGCACAGGTTGCCCAGGGAAGTTGTGGATGCTCCATCCCTGGAGGTGTTCAAAACCAAGTTGGATGGGGCTTGGAGCAACCTGATCTAGTGGGAGGTGTCCCTGCCGTGGCTGGGGGTTGGAACTAGATGATCTTTGAGGTCCCTTCCAACCCAAACCATTCTACGATTCTATGAAAATCAATTTACAGCTCCTCTTGATCTCTGTCCTGCCTTAATAAAACCCATAGAATGAAAGCTGGGAAAAAAGAAAAATAATAAATTCCTGACCATAATAATGACATAAGGTAATGCATGACAAGCTTCAAATTAATTCAGAAAAAAAATTGCAAAAGAGCAGGATAAAACGTTATTGCTAATGGTGGCTCCCTAGATCAGTCTGAAGCTCAGAGTTAACTTTTCTTGGTAGTCACCATTACAAGTCAACGTGAGCAAAGGAAAGGAGATTCAGAAAGGGAGGATGCTCAGGCTGGAGGAAGTAAGAATTCATTAAACCTCACGATAAATAAATTTGCATAAGCCAAGTTTTCAGCTGCTCGGCAAGCTCCTGCCCTTTTGCACAGAGTAAATAGGAAACAGCTCTGTCTGAAGGAAAGCTTCAAACATTTCCAAGAATCACCGTTTTGATTCAGTTCAAATCCAGCATTATAACAGCAACCCAGTCAGGCTCAGACTTACCCCTTCACAGCAAAGAGTAGGTCCGGAGAAATGGTCAGAGCAGCCCAGAACGGTGAGCGCTTTTATGCCTTTTCTTAGGCAATCAGGAGGCCGTGAAACATTCCTTGGGGATGATGACCTAATGCATTATTAAACAAAAATCCACTCCACCTGTATCTGCCCCAGATCACGCAATTATTTTGCTCAGCGATGGTGATTACTGCTGAGGTCTTGTCATTACTCTGACAGTTATTTTTTTCTTTTATTGCTTTTTCCTATTTCTCTGATTGCCTCATGGAGCAAAGATTGCTCAGAAGTTTATCCATAAACATAACATGCTGACATACCTGAGATACCACCCCACTTTTCCAAGTCATGCTCCAGTAAGGGGGCATTGAGCAATTTATCCCATCATTCCCATGCCCCTTGATTCCTATGACTCCAATATGAGGCACATTGGACTCCATGGACACCTTCCTACCAAGGTACAGGTTTGGAAATGGGAAGTGTTTGTTCCTGTCCTCCTGGCCAAGAATCAAACGCAAAGCACATGTCCCACTTCAAGCTTTAAAATTACAGCTGGAGTAACATAGAAGCAGGGAGCTGCTGTTATCAAGCCCTGGCCTAGGATCATGGAATGGTTTGGGTGGGAAGGGACTGTTCAAGCTCATCTTGTCCAACCCCCCCACAGGGAGCAGGGACATCTGCACCTAGAGCAGGTTGCTCCGAGCCCCGGCCAACCTCCCCTGGGATGGCTCCAGGGAT
>JAVSBS010000473.1:21792-33090 GCA_033124195.1 Coracias cyanogaster | reverse complement strand
CTAAATCTCCCTCTTTTAGTTTCAAACCATCTCCCCTTGTCCTGTCCCAACAGGCCCTGCTCAAAAGTCCCTCCCCAGCTTTCTTCTAAACGCTGAAAGGCCCCAAGAAGGTCTCCCTGGAGCCTTCTCCAGGCTGACCAAGCCCAACTCTCCCAGCCTGGCCTCCCAGCAGAGGTTCCACGCTCCCATCATTGCTGGGGCCTCCTCTGGCCCCACTCCACCAGGTCCGTGTCTCTGCTGTGCTGAGGACTCCAGAACTGAACCCAGCACTGCAGGGGGGTCTCCCCCAAGCGGGGCAGAGGGGCAGGATCCCCTCCCTGACCTGAAGGCCTGGTGGACAAGAGTCTCAATGAGAAATTCATGTCCACCTTTCATTGCCAGGGACTCCATGGGGTCATTGCTGAAGACCTCAGGGCTCCTGAGTGACGAACGATTCATGGTTTGGGATGAAACAGCTCAGGGAGTGAAGCCATGCATCATTTCAGGAAGACTTTGGGCTGGAATCTTAAAGTGCAGTTTCAGCTGATGCAGAAGATTAGCTGCTGACTTCAGCAGCTTTCTTCCTCAGATGCTGTACCCCCTCTTCAGTTCTTCAGTCATTAACTGATAAAACTATTTTCAGTAGTCTATCCATTTTGTGTATCCATGCTGACATAATTTATGAACTCTTCTTTAACCTCAAGAAGATGAGTTCTTCCCCTCTAAAATCCATTCCCTTGTAGAGAATTGAAGGTGGAATGATAGGTGTGGAGTAACCTTGAGACTTCTTTTCTAAAACACTGGTTTTATTCTGCTTTGTCCATCGGCATTTATTAACTATTACCAATACTGTAATGCTCTACAGGTGACCCATGCAAGAAGGCTGAGGAAGCCTCTTTTCCGGGGCTGCCTTGGGATTTTTCCATCAGTGTTGATGCCAGCAACGCCTACAGAGACACCCTTTAAAGCTACTGATAGTTTATGGTAAAGGATTCACATAAGAAACAGGAATAGAAACAAAGGGAAGAAGATTTTGTGGGGAAACAACCCACATGGCCCAATCCTCCTGCCCGAACCACACCTGGTTTCACTTTGTCTGGAAGCAGGCGATGACAGTGATGACATGTACCTACAGATACCTACAGATGAATCACATCGTTCTTGGAGATGCATCCTCCTTCTAACCATCCTGCCCTCCTGAAAGGACAAAGAGAGCTACGAACTCATATTGATTTTGCTGACACCCCAAAGGGCTTCTTTTGACTCATGATGTTCAGGGTTGCAGCCACGTGCTTTGCTTTTGTAATTTTAATGACCCACAAAGTGACAGCCAGGTGCCATCTTAATGATTTTTCCCATATAATGGATTTTTCATGTGTTTTTATTGACTTCAACCGTTCCCAGCCATCTTTGCCAGTGCAAATATGGCATTCAGAGACAAATAGCTCTAAGAAAAGCAAAGTTAGGGTGACTTATGGACTATCTATGCACAGATTCCTCATACGACAAATCACAGCACTGCTGTGGCACGTATGGATCCATCTCTCAATCATCAAAGCCATTTACTAAAGCAACATCAAATATTTGTATCTATATCAAGCACATAATTTTATTATGATACCACCAAAAGAAGCATTCGAATGTATCTTCAAAAAGTTCCATTAATTGATTTTGGATTATTTCCGTGGTTTTTCTGTTCACGGGCAGAAGAAAACACAGAAGATCTGGAAGAGTTCACAAAATTATTCCAGAAGAAGAGGAGGAACAAGGCAGATGGAGTAAATCTCCCATCTTTATTCCAAGTGTAAGCCCTACAGTGCTTCAGCTTGATATCAGCAGGGATTTAGAGAAGAAAATCAGCCCACAGAGCATTGCACTACTTGTGATACTTGAAAAAAATCCATCTACGTGAAGCAATTGCGCAAATAAGGTAGTTTTCCAACACTGTTGTCACATCGGTAAAATCAGCAAAATGTTGCAGGAAGTGAAACCGCTTCAAAAAGTTTAAGGAAGAAGCAAGAGGGTGTTGGAGGAATCTGATAATTGTCCACAGATAAATGAAACAATCATAGAAGCCCGGGGAGTGATGCAGACTGGTGTGTTTTGTAACAAACCTGAAACACAAAGGGTGTCTCAACCCCCCTGGGCAATCCACAGATGGTATATAAGGGCTTCTGGCTCAGAACTCCTCAGATCACTGGTCCTCGCTTCTCCTCTTCATTGATCCAAGTAAGTCTGATCCCTTCATTGCCTTTTTTATCTGTAGGTACGGTTGGTTTGTGTTATTTTTAACCAGCTCCTGCACACGCAGCCTGACCCGCAATGGTGCTGGTCCCTGGCTTTGCGTGAAGAACTTTTTCCTTTATATTCTCGCTGGCAAACAGGGCAGCTGCAGATCTGTCCAAGCTCCACTGCAGCTGCCACAACAAGTGAGAGAAGTTCAGCCAAGATGGGGCTCAGTCCAGGTGCTTTTGAGCTCGAGGTGAACTGACTGGTGGACCTGGGCACAGCTTCTCAGCTGGCTTGGGCAGAGCTCAGCGTGTGGAGAGCCTGGGAGGGAGGAGGAAGAGAAGGAGGGAGGAAAAGGACCCAAGACTTAGCAGAGGAGCTCCACAGGGTACGTGCTGCTGGCGAGGCAGCCTGTGTGGCAGCTCGTGAGAAGTTGGTAGACTCAGGCTCCTTGTTATGTTGCAGGTTCCTCTCCCTGCCCGAAGGATGTCCTTCTCCAGCCAGCAGCTCAGCTCCCGCTGCTTCCCACCCTGCGAGGTGACCTGCCCGCAGCCTATCGCCAATGCCTGGAACCAGCCCTGCGTCACCTCCTGCGGGGACTCCCGTGCCGTGGTCTACCCGCCGCCTGTGGTCATCACCTTCCCAGGCCCCATCCTCAGCTCCTGCCCTCAAGAGAGCATCGTGGGCACCTCAACCCCACTGGGGCTGGGCCAGCCCAGGGGCCTGCAGGGCTCCCTTGTCTATGGGGGCTTCTTGTCATCCTCCTCCTCCAGCCAACACTGGAGCCAGCGCTATGGGGGCTGTGGGCCATGCTAAGCATGGCAGAAGGTCTCGATGGCAGGAGAAACAGCAGGGGAACTGACGGCAAGACCTAGACGTGCAGCTGAGCTGAGGAGCATGGCTCTCTGAAGAAGTGGGCACCTATGGGTGCTGCTCAGCACCCATGGGAACTGCTCTTCTGCTTGTCCTTCTTGTGCTCTATTTGCTTTTAATGTCAGTTTTCTCCAAATGTGTCTTTTCCATTCTTAGAAGCCAAATTACTGATAAGGCAAAATCTGTTTCTCCCTGTTAGGGCCCCACTTGTGTCACTGGAAAGTGCTCCACGTATGTTTTGAGTTGATTGGGACCATTCTTTCTTTTTTTTTCCTTTCGTGGTTTATTTTGATGCCTATGTGTCTAATAGGAAAGATCCACAGATGTCACCTCACCCTGCGATTTGTCCAGCCCGCTTGAAACCTGAACCAAGACAGAAGAACTATATGCTGAAAATAAATCCATTTTATGCAGATTATTAAGTTGGCCCGTTTTCACTGAAGCATCTTGTATTTTTCTTTTGCTTTGCTTAAATTGTACATGGGTCCCAATAAACACCTATGATAGCATCCAAATAACATTTGTCTGTTTTTCTTCTCTGTTTTGGGGTCAAGCAAAACCAACCCACTTATCTCAGAGATCTGTAGATGAGCATTAGGCTCTTCCAGGGTTTATATAATGCCCATGGATAAATTCATCAGGAAACTCTGCTCAGGTCATGCAGAACTTGCCTACATTCCTGATTTAATCTTTACAAGGAACCAGGTGTGAGAGGAGTGCCCAATCCTCAGGTAAAATTTTCAAGACGAGCCTGAAATACTAAATGGCCCCTCCAAATGTATCGTGACAGCTCATCCCTGCTTCCTCTACCTTTCTGTGGATTTTTACCAGAACTATTGTAGTTCCATATATCATTAAGAAAAAAGGAATATTAGATTATGCTATAATTCTGTATAACACAGAGAAGAGAGAATATCAGACAGCACGCAGCAGAAGAGAGGACTTCCCAGAGACAGAAAAGTAGCTAGTGATGAAACCCCAGTCTAAGATATGGGAACTTGAATCTTCGTCCCTGCTCTGTACTTGCACATTGAGCTTTCTGAGGTCATTAAACTGCCTCAGCTGGGATCATAAATGCCCAGGAGCAGATGTCTTTTGCTAACTTAGCTTCTTATTACGGTGCAAAGTAAAGAAGCCTCCCGGCTGCACCCTAAGAAACAGGGAAGTAGGAATCAGAGCCTGAAGAATCTCAGCAGACACATTTTGAAGAGCAGCTTAGGTGACAGAAGAAGATGGCAATGAGGGAAAGCAGATAGAGAGAGCTCTCAATAAATAGGGAGCAGTGACCCAGCAGTGGTCAGGGGCCAGCTGGAAGCAGTAAAAAAATTGCCTTGGGGCAAACAGAGCAATTAGCCAAGTAGCCAATCAGCTCACTATTAACCCTATTCAGCAGAGGATGGGGCTTTGAGCAACCTCATTTTGTGGGATGTGTCCATGTTAATGGCAGGAGGCTTAGAACTAGCTGAGCTTGAAGGTCCCTTCCAAACCATTTTATGATGATTCTGGGAGGACTGTGTAGCACTCAGCCTTTCTTCTCAGCACGTCATTGGAATCCCAGCTCTGGAAAGCTTTCAACAGGAAGCATGGAGTATACAAGGGAGATATGGCCAACTATGTCTTTCGATGGACAACTAGATGCTACCTGTGCTGTTTGCCGTGGCAGGAATGCTCGGTCAGCTGCAACTTTCCAGTCAGTGTCCTACGCTCTCTTGTGACTCTTCCTGCATGTATCTGTCTGGGCATGAAAATGATGGTCAGCCTCCCTTCCATTCCTGCGGTGTTTTCTGTTGCCAGTCTTTTTCCGGTGGTGCCCAGCAACAGGACAAGAGATGAGGTAATGGGCACAAGCTTCAATATAGGAAGTTCCACTTAAACATGAGAAGGAACCTCTTTACTTTGAGGGTGGCAGAGCACTGGAACGGGCTGCCCAGAGAGGTTGTGGAGTCTCCTTCTCTGGAGACTTTCAAAACCCGTCTGGATGCATTCCTGTGTGATCTGCTCTAGGTGATTCTGCTCTGGCAGGGGGGTTGGATCAGGTGATCTCCAGAGATCCCTTCCAACCCATATGGTTCTATAATTCTAATTTTCTAACAGTGCAAACCAGTCTAAAGCAGGTGTACAACATGGGAAAACTCATTGCTGAGCAGAGGACTAACAGGGTGGTTTTGATTGGTTATGGTCTTCACTCTTGCTACAGTGCTTGACTAGGGTGGAAGCACCAACACTCTGCACAGGAGATTCTCCCTATTGTGTTATTTCATTAAAAATGGACGGAAAGCAAACCCAAGATGCTAAAATTATGATGCAGCGTGATTTTTATTAATGAATGATAGAGGAGGAAAGTTCACAAAAGCAAAACATGATGATAAAATGAGGAATCTGAGGCTTTTCCAAATGAGGTTTCTTGTTTCAGGAAGCTTCATTGCTCGCACAGTGTTCTTATCTTCTTTCGTAGCTGGAAGTTTGATGACTTAGTCCAGTTTTCATCCATCAACGTGATCCACACCAGGCAGTGTCAAGTGGGAGAAATCACAGTATGCAAATTTTTCCATTATGCTTCTAGTATAACGTTAGATTGAATGTAGGAGTATTAACGCATTTGAAAATTTGGACCATGAGAAGAATAGAAGAACACGTTTATAGCTAATGTGAAAGGAAGGAACAAGAAGTGCACAAGCAGGTACAAGCACAAATATGATCTGAGGTGAAGAATCAGCCTTTTCACGTCAGCATCTTAGAAACCCATCTCACTCTTGAGTTTGGATCTTGCATTCGCTGTCCTGGCTGCTCTTGGTGCAAGTATATTCCTGCTGGGTTTGGCAGGGCTCATACCTCCTAGAGCGATAACCACTGAACCTCGGAGAACAATAAGGGTATGAGAACTTGCTTTCCTGAGATGCCCCGTAAGCAAAAGAGCCTCTGTAGCCATAAGATCCCCCATAGCCAAGTGAGCTCCCAATGGCAGCTGGTGCTGAGGATCCCACTACGCTCTCCTGAGGGCAGGAGCTAAGAATTGGCCCAGGAAAAGTGATGACAACAGGGGGCGGGTAGACCACTGCCCTGGAGTCACCGCACGATGTGACGCAGGGCTCGTTCCAGGCATTGGCGATGGGCTGTGGGCAGGTCACCTCGCAGGGTGTGGAGCACTGGTAGCTGCACAGCTGTCTGTAGGAGGACATTGTTGTGTAGTGGAAGTGGATCTGAAACACAGGAAGACAGAAGACTATGCAGAGCAATTCGGTGGTAGGTTGGAGGTCTATCTTCAGGCACCCAGGCAGATTTGATGAGGAAGCTACACACTTGAGTAGCTTCCTGAACAGAGAGGATGTGGCTTCATAGTCCCTGGCTGTCCCTCCACCTGTCAGTCACAATTCTTGAATTACATTGAACTTCTGTCTGCAACACTCTCAACTCTTCCTAACCTTGCTGTGTACAACCTGCGCTTCTGATGTATCTCATCCCAAAGGGCTACATCGCAAGCAGTGCTTGTTTCAGTTCTGTTCCCTTCTGAAAGGAGCATAAACATGTCTCTACTTCATAAGACCATCTCACCCAGCCCCCTTTTCCCAGGAGTTAAGCTGTAGGACAGGATTTATAGGACCACTCGTTACACAGAGCTTCAAACTTGAGCTTCATCTTCTACTAAAGGCAAGATAAGGCTGCGGCTCAGTTCTCTACTAGCTTTAGGAACTAATTTGCAAATCCTTGAAGGACAGCAGTGGTCTTTCAAGAAGCTGGACGATACCATCCCCAAGCTCTCTGTGGGATCAGCGAAGCTGCTTTTGCAGAGAGACTGGCCCTGTTAGTGCCATTGCAGACACTTATGTAGGATTATCATGAAAACAGCATATGAAAAAGGCACAAAGAATTAAAAACTTACTCAAGTCCCAGTGGAGAAGTCAGGAGAAGCTGTTGGGAGAGCCATGAGCAGCGTGTGCTTTTATAGTCCTCCTCGGGTAGCCTGGAGGATCGGAGACACCCTTTGCACATGACGTTTGATTAGTTTCAAAGCAGAAGTGATTACACGTCATGCCTCACAGCATGTAATCATTTTGCTCACTGTTTACAGTTATTGGGCAATTCCCGGCTTTCCTTTACGCCTTCCTATGTCATCCCTCGCTTGACTTTGTGATCACATTTAGATTCCTCAGATTTCAACCTCCCTGAAACAATCCCCAGGCTTCAGCCTCCCGCAGTAAGGAGAGGTAGTCCAGTAAAGTTAACACCACCTGGTTGACAACTGTATTATATTTCATATATTTTATACTTTAAAATCTACTCAGAGATGAGGGGCAGACCATGAATATTAACCTTGAAGCTCCAGGGTGCAAGTCTACTTCATTTAGTCTACTGCTGCTTCACTTTCTCAGCCTGGTTTTGGTGTGTGGTCACCACCAAGGCAGCAAATCTGTGCAATTTGCTGTAAATTCACAGAAAATGAGAATTTAGCTAATGCTTAGTAGAAATGCTGCTGCTGTTAAACCTCACTCCAGACTTGCATGTGCTTCCTGTACACATCTTGTCACCCCAAGAGCCAGAGCAAAGGGTCGTGTATGGTCTGAGGAGAGGTTTTACTCAGGCTCTGCTAAGAGCTGTTCTTTATTCCCCTCCATAGTTTTTACCTCTTAATTCTGTGAGTACTCTGGGACAAATTTATTTAGAAACTTAAGTGCAAGACCCTCATCTGCTCCAACTGGATGCGATCCCACTGAATGTAGTTGGTCTCCATTTTTATTATGCTCTTTGTAACGATCTCAGCAATGTTTTCCTAAATCCCTCCAGCTCAGTAACTTCGCATCTAGCTGTGTCTCCAGTGCATGTCTTCACTCCAAGACTCCATACTAATATTGAGAATTCATAGAATCATAGAATGGGTTGGAAAGGACCTCAAAGATCATCTCGTTCCAACCCCCCTGCCATGGCAGGGACACCTCCCACTAGACCAGGTTGCTCAAGGCCCAATCCAACGTGGTCTTGAACACCTCCAGGGATGGAACATCCACAACCCTCTGGGCAACCTGTTCCAATTCCCAAATCTGAAAGCATTTTGCTATAGGTGGCCTTAGTTTTAGATGTATAAGGTGGTGAGGATCCTCAGCAGACGTTACCAGCTGACTGACAACTTACACCACCCATGAATTTTCTATGTGTGTAGAGAAGAAAGAGCTTCTAGGCAGCCATTTTGAAGTGTAATCACCAGGTTATTATTTTTAACCTCTTACTTAAAATCCATACTCTGGTCTGGAAATTAGGAGGAAATTCTTCACTCTGAGGGTGGTGAGACAGTGGCCCAGGTTGCCCAGGGGGGTTGTGGATGCTTCATCCCTGAAGATGTTCAAGGCCAGGTTAGATGGGGCTTTGAGCAACCTGGTCTAGTGGGAGGTATCCCTGCCATGGCTGGGGGATTGGAACTACATGATCTTTGAGGTCTCTTCTAACCCAAACCATTCTATGATTCTGTGATCAGAGGAATCGGAGGCAATCCAGGGGTGTTCAGTGAGCACAGGTGGTTTGCCACCATTTAGGGTCTGTCTGGGGTAAAAAGAAGACATCAGAGATGAGGTGTCTGACCCACGCCATAGACCTGTAACAACTCCACTTGCAGATCTTTATCTGGTGCTGAGAGATGAGCAAGGAAAACTGTAGGAGAATGTCCATCTAAGCACTATTTATCCAGATGTTTCATGGAAAGATGGCTAAGGATTACACAGCAGGAAATATTACTTGCATTTTCCAAGTGCCAGAGTGGTTCAGCAGTGCTGAGTAAGTCGAAGCGAGGAGCCAGTGGCCATGGTCCTGCCCCTGCCTGATGCTGAGGTTTTGAGGGCTGGCAGGAGAAACACAAATAACCCTGCACAAATACTCGTGTTCTCCATTTATTTCTCTTAATCCCTGTGTGTTTATCCCTTTCACTGATTTCATGAAAAAATTTGCAGGAAACACAGGGTAGAAAAACAAACAGTGGAGTACAAAACAAACCCAGAACCAGCCCAAGGCAGGAAGGCGATGGAGACTCAGGCGGCTGGGATTTGAATGGTCTGCTTTGCTCTTTTCGTACTTTTGCGTTAATCTTGGAATAATTTATTGCTCCCTTAAGTGATCCTTGTGGACTTAGTGACGTTGGATCATCTGCCACGATTGAAGCCTGGTGCATGCAATGCTTGCCTGCATCAGTAGCTTCTCCTTGTCCTACATGACCCTTCTGTAAAATCATATGACCTGCTATTTTTCCTTCCATGTTTATTTTATTCTTCCTGGATGGAGATAGGTTTTTTTGGTCTGGGAGGGCAGGACTTTTTTTTAGTGGTGCCCAGTGACAGGACAAGAGGTAACAAGCACAAATTTGAACATAGTAAATTCCATCTAAACATGAGGAGGAATTTCTTTACTTTGAGGGTCCGAGGCTGCCCAGAGAGGTTGAGTCTCTTTCTCTGGAGAGATTCCAAACTCACCTGGATGCTGTCCTGTGCAACCTGCTCGGGGTGACCTGCTGGAGCAGGGGGGTTGGATGAGATGATCTCCAGAGGTCCCTTCCCACCCCTATCATCCTGTGATTCTGTGACCTGCTGCCAAAAGCAAAACACACTGAAATTCTAACTGTAACGATGACAAGAATAGACACTCCTGTATTTTCCTTCCCGGTTCTTCCTCTGAATCAGAACCTGATGTGAAGACAAACACTTTGCCCCAGTGTCTCAATTGTCTTCCCTGTAACAACCACCTAGACCTCAGGGGTGTTGTGAAAATGCTGTCTTTTAAAGCCAGAGCTGCATTCCTAACCATGTAGTCTCTGGCTGGGGGAAGCCACACCTGCACCTGCCCGACGGCCGGCTTTATGCAGGGCGAGGTCCCAGCAACACTATGCTCAGAGCCCTTCCCAGTGGGATTCGTTCCATGGCTGGTGACCCAAAGACAGACAAGATGTGCATCCCACCTGCCTATGTTTAGCTACCCATCACAATGCCCTAGGAGAGCACCCTGGGTGTGTTTGGACCTGTCTACTCCAGGGCTTTTAGGAGGTAGACAAACATCACCCATGGGGTAGCCTAACCTAGAGGGAACAATAGATTTGACAAACCTCTGTTTGAGGAGATGTGGGAGTTCTACCACCGTACCCATGATCTGTGCAGCGCACTATGCTCGGCGTTGCTGTCTTGGGTCTCCAAGGCTGTATTGGATGCTGACCCCTTAAAAAAGGCTGCAGCCTGCTGATGGCTTGGCTGATGAGCATGGCAACGATGGGGTTAGTTAAGCCCAGCTAAGCCAGGAGTTCCTGCACTTCAGCACATGAAAAACTTGATGTTTTCAAGACTAAGTCAGATCATTAGAGATCTTTGACTGTCATTTTGGGAAAGGAAGGTGCCAGTAATCCTCATCAGGTTTAGACTCAGGATGCATTTACTTCTCTATTTGTTTCTAAAACGCCTTGGCGAGCTTGTCGTGACAAGGAGTGAATAGAGATCCTACAGTGAACCCTCAGACTTTTGGCCAAAGCTGCAGTAGCCTATTTGATCCTCCTATTACTATTCCAATTTAATTTTATTTATTTTTCCTAGCAATTCATTTACAGAGAGAGAATATCTAAGTTTTGGAAGTGGTAATTGTAAATCCTTCTTTTTAAATTCTAAGCCCACCTTCAGCATTGGACTGTTAGCTGCCAGTTGCCGTCATGGGAAATATTTTTGCGATACCCAGAACTGAGCATTGCAAAACAGGGTACTGGATTGTGCCCTCTTTAATGACAGGTCTTGGCATTTACATATGAAGCATAGAAATTAATACCCAGCTCTCAGCTAATGGAAGTGGGCTCAGAACCAAGGCAGAAGCATTGTTGTGATGATCAGCCTGGACTTAGGGGATACCTTTTGCTACATCAACATGCGTTGCTTACTGAATTTGGAAAGAGAAGTGCAGAAAGGAGGACTAAATCACACAAAACCTGTGTTCGCCACCGTGTCCCTATCCTATTATTTTTCTGGACATGCCAGAAAGTCTGCATCAGTTGTGCTCGAGGGTGCTGATTGCAGAGCCTTAATTTCCTGTAAATGAGCTTTTCTTCTCTGCCAGGGAGGTTTAGGTTGGATATTAGGAAAAATTTATTCACTGAAAGGGTTATCAAGGGCTGGAAGGAGCTGCCCATGGCAGTGGTGGAGTCCCCATCCCTGGAGGGGTTTCCAAGCTGTGGAGATGTGGTGCTGAGGGCCAGGGGTTAGTGGT
>JAVSBS010000473.1:0-17646 GCA_033124195.1 Coracias cyanogaster | reverse complement strand
CAAAGGGCCTGAGATTCTGAGAGAAAAAGCTCGCTTGAGGGGCATCAAACCAGGCTGCAGGGGGTCCTCAGGAGCTGGGCACACTCAGCCATCCTGAGAAACAAGCCCAGACAATGTATTTTCCTTTGTGTTGGATTAGGCATTTGCTAACAGTGTCCCAGCTCTGTGTTTGAGGGGCTGTTTAGTTGAGATGTTTAGAAAAGGCCTTAGTTAAAATTTAAGTGGTTTATAGAATACTGAACATCAGTGCAAATTAGATCCTGTATATGCCAATCTCTTTGTGGACTGATGTTTCATGACTTTTGAAGTATAGTGGAACAACTTCTCAAAGGTCCAGTTTGATTCTGGGAGTTGTCCTGTTTCACATAGTCTGGGATTTAAAAAAATAAACCAACCCAAAACTAAAAGCAAAAAACCCAAACCAGGGAGGTGAAAACCAAACCAATCTCAACTCTCAAATGTTGCAAATGCAACGAAGATGGAAGATCATCTTACAGACTGCAGCCCCCAAAGAAGATGATGTCTATCCCCAGCAAATCCTGCCGATGCGCTCTGTACCCTCTGGATCATTATGTTCTGCTGCTATGAAGTCTTTGCCTTGTAATTAAAGTTTATATTGCATCACAACATTTGCCTTCTGGTTTCCTTTCGATGAAACTGTTGGACGGCGATGCTAAAATGATGCCTTGGTTGAGACTCAGGCTTCTCTGGGTGTTAATCAACCACAACGGCCAAGGTATCCTGGTTGTTGTTTGTGCGTTGGCCACTTATCCACAAGATGTGGACATCCCTAAAATCTTTTGTACGGATCTGTGGTGAAAGGGGTGGGATGAAACAGTTGCACTAGACTGTTGGGTCAGAGGTATCTTCATCCTCCTGCTAGCTTACACAGAGAAAGGAGCTGCCCTTAGTATCTTCTCGTATGTGCTGCTTAAAGTCTTCTGCTGATTGCAAATGCTGGCACAAGGAATAGATTCCCATTTTTATCCTGGGAAAACTCTGGCTTCAGCCTCTGTGTGGAGCTGGACCCAAACAGAAGCAGTAGAGTGTGGTGTGCTTTGGGTATGTAGCATGATTTTCTCTGGCTACTAAGAGGAAATTCTCTTTTTGCTAATACTGAAGGGCCAAACCTCCTATTTCCAAAGTAACTAGAAGAAAACTGCCTTTTGGTGACTACTGGCAACTCACTGTATCATCTGGAGGAGAAATATGGGAGCTCAGAAGGAAGAGAAGTCTTCTCATTGGAGCAGAGGTACGTGGAAAACTGAGGTGGAATCAATACCAGGTCAGTGCTACACAATATGGCTTTTAATGGGCATGAGAAGCAGAGCAAAGAGTTTCAATAATACAGGGAATAAAGGTGGACGCTTCAGGACCCTTTATATCACAAAGCTTGTGATATTAGGTCATGCATTTGGTATGAGAATTTCTGCTCTCCTTATCACAGCTGTGTAATTTGAGTTATATGTCCTACTTTTACCCCTTTACAGTATATTTGTTTTAAAGTAGACACTCAAAGGCAAATGAGGTTTCCATTACTCCTGGAAAATATGGGTTAAGCTGGTTATATTTTTTCTAATAAACAGCTAATTGGCTCCAAAGTGGAGCTTTAAGGCAATGAAAATTTTCAGCTAATGCCATCTTAATGGGGAGATAGCAAGGGGTTTGAAATGGAAAAGTGGTTCAGAAGATTTGAAACTGTTTAACTTTGACATCTCTCTCATGCAGTGAACTCACAGGAAGTATTTATTGTGGCCCACAGCTTCCTTGGCTGTAGGTGCTGAACTGGCGGTAAGAGTATGGGCTAAAATTTCTTCTTCCCGGTGATGAGTATCCAGAATTGTGAGACCTGCTGTAATTGCAGGCACCTCCATAACCATTTGAGCCTCCAAAAATCATGGAGCCCCTCAAGCCCACAGTGTTTCCACAACCCCTGTAGCCAAGGCAGCCCCTAGAACCAAATGGATGACCAAGGCCGAGTGGTCCACAGCTGCCCACGACTGTTTCCTGTGGGCAAGAGCTGAGAATCGGTCCTGGGAAAGTCAGGACAACGGGTGGTGGGTAAATGACAGCTCTGGAGTTGGTGCAGGATGTGACGCACAGCTTGTTGCAGGTGTTGGCCAAGGGCTGAGGGCAGGTCACCTCGCATGGGCTGCTGAACGGTCTGCACATGTCCCAGCAGTAAGACATCGCTCTGGGAAGCAGGTAAGCCTGAAACACAAGGTGGACACCAGAAAAACACCTGACCCATCCCTTCCTGCACCTGGGATGAGCGTGCAACAAGAGGGACAGAGAAGCTTGGAGGGTATCTGTGTGCCCTGCTAAGGCTTGTGGGTAGATTGCTTTCTTTAAATAACCAGCCTCCAAAAACCCCCTGAGTTCTATCCTAATTCCAAGCTAGACCTGATTCTTTCTGTTTCAAAATATTCTTAGAAATTCTGGCTACTGCAGAGCTCGGCAGAAGCACCAGTGAAGCACAACTGTGTGACAAACATCTCTGTGGTCCCACCTGGAGCCAGCGCAGAAGCAGGATCTTGCCCTCAGGAGGTTTCTGATGGGATGTCTTCTATTTGTGGGGTGAGTTCTTGAGTCCTTCAGGGCACCGAACTGCAGTGAAGCCTCTTGCCTCAAGGAGTAGAATAAATAGAGAATAAGAAGCTTCTTTCATAGAAATATTAGCACAAATATCATGGTAAATGGCATCAAATAGGGTCTGGAGCCAAAATAGCTTGCTCTACAAAGGAGAGCTGCTGTTTGAGATTAGACCTGGGCTCAGCCTAGTCTACTACTTTCTCACCTACAGATATTCTGGTTTCTTTAAATTTTCTGAAAAAAATAAAAAAAATAAAAAAATTAATATATATACATTCAGTGCTGGTGTTTTGAATAATGGAATTATTGTTCTAGGATAAAATTGTGCCCCAGCCTGAAAACAAAGTCTTAGTGTGTATTCCCACCCGCCCAGACCTTAAGCATGCCCAGGAGGCATCCATCTGTGTGTGCTTGAAAGGAGAAAAAGGGTTCAAATTTTGAACTTCCATAGCTGTGTATGAAAGAATGAGCATTTGATTGGATGAGAATCTAAGTAACCGTCCTAAAAAATAATCTCTGGTATCAAGGTATTTCTGTAGTGAGCCTGTACAAAATATAGTATATACAAATATAGGTATCCAGTATCGATAAGACTGTACAAAGTGTGTATATATAGGAGAGAATTTAGATGCCCATGTACTCACTGGGAAGTGTCTAAACCCCATATGGGTCTTTAAGTCCCACTTAAACCTCCCCAAATCCACATCTGTCAAACCCACCAATAGACTGCTTGCAGTAGAGACTTGTTTACAGCAGGCAGCTGCAGCAATTCTGAGAAATACTTTCCACTAAAACTAAAGCTTGACGCTAAAACTGAACTCTAACAGTCAAGAATAAGCCAAATCGGACTTTCTTAATCCACTGAGGAGAGGAAGTTTGGAGAAGGAGGTAAACAGCCTTGAGCTGCAAGTGCTTTTGTACAATCCCTCCAACTGCCTGGAGGCTCGAAGATTATCTCATTGACTTGCAGATCAGATGTTGTTGCTTGGATTAGTCCCTCAGCTGCTGTAATTACCTTTCTTGGGGTTTGTTGTTAGCTGGGAGCCCCGCGCAGCATGATATGCATCTGAACCTGACTTGGGCTGCTTCCTAATCATTAGCTGTAGCTGACAATACAAGATGTTTCATTCTAAAGTGTGCAAAATTCCTCGTTAGAATTTTTTTTAGAACTTTGGCTTGAATTCCTCCAAATCCTCCTTCTGGAAGCAAGGCTGGTGACTAAAATAAAGCTGTGGACTCCGTTTCTATGGAGAGAATTACACCTTATTTACACAATGAAATAATAAGAAAAGTTATTGCTGGAGAAGGAGGGCTTGTGTCATTTGTACTATATAGGTTTAATTAGGAGAGCTTAATTTAGCACACTACAAGGCTGGCTTTCAAACTGTCTTTAAATGTGTAGCCCCAGATTTTATGGAGGGTAATCCTCTTGGGTACCTTTTGAATTGCTACAGCAAATTTACACCATATAAAGACCAGAAGGTTCATAAATTTAAGACTTTTTTTTTTTAGTACAGCAGAGAAAAAACTGTCTTCTGTGGCAAGTAAAATAACCTTGACCTGCAGAGCTGTGAGGTTCTGCTTAGGAGGAGAAGATAATGTTTTTAAGTTAAATTATTACCCATTATGAGGACCTAAAATGGCAGCAACGTGTCATTAATTCTATTACAGTAGAACGTGGTATCTATGACATGTTAATCACACAGAGGTGCTTTGAAGTCCTTTATTCTGTGGAAAAATTAGAACAACCCAGATAAGTGGTGCCTAGAGCTTCCTCATAACCATCCCACATAATTCAAGCATAATCTGTGCCATGAAGGACAGGGCTTAAATCGTGAAGGGTGTAAACAAGCACGAGAGGGAATGAATTGTGGCAAGGCATGTTTCTGCTGCCCAGCCTACACCCGAGGACTCGGCTTCATCCTGCCAAACCAAATGGCAAAATGTCGGCTTGGAACGTTGTCTTATCCCACCCATCAGCGGTGCAGCTCGCAGCCACCATAGCAATAGACCTTACCTAAAGGTTGGGAGAAAAAGACAAGAGAGTTTGTCTGGAGAATGGAAGGTCTTCACCAAGACCTTCCTAACCATGGTCATCACAACCAAAGCCTGTGTGAGCATCTGTCATTTTTGCCAACCGAGACAACTGTGGGTCTGTTACCACCCTTTATCCTTATCTCACGGGGATACTACCTTCAGCCAGCCCCAAAGCAGATGAGGATGGTGAGGTACCATGTGCTGTGCCACCACTTACAAGAGCCTAAGATGACCAGATACTGCCCCAGGCTCATTCCTGTGGTGATCACCTGAGAAACTAAAAGAGAATTAACCAAGTCATCCCCCACAGCAGGCAGAGATCTTTGCAAGGGCAGAAGCTTTGAGGGACCTGTGATATGTTGACCTAAAACCCGTCAAGCTGGTTAAAAACTGGCCATTGCAGCCAGTGGAGAGAGTGGGACACTCCTCCAAAATTGCAGAAGATCAGACAGAGCTTGGAGGTCCCAAACCCTTCTTTTCTGTGGACCACAGAAGCAGCTAAGCTGTCTGGGTCAGCGCTAAATCTGGTGCCCAAAGCAAATCCTTCCTACATTTTACCTCACTTTGCACAGAAAGGCTTCTTTGGAGGAGGGAGAGTTGAGCCTATGGAAGCCTGAAACCTGCAACAAGGAGATAGTGATAAATCAAAAAATTTATAGTGATAAATCAGCAAAAATAATGGAGTGGATTCCTGACCACTCCTTGACATCGTTGACACCCTTCTGGGGAATCAGCAGAAAAGTCCAGATTAGCATTTATGGACTCATTATATTAGTATGTAGCCTGTAAATTCCAGTAGTTGTTGGATGCCCCAGTTATATTGGGCACCCTAAAAGGCCAAACATACGCCATGAGACATTGCCTTTGCTGAGGAGTTCACCATATAAGTGTAAAATAACAGCCTGCAAAATTGAGGGAGGCAGATTTATAGGACAAGTGGTGATCGTTGAATTTAACAATTAATGGGTGCAAAACCAGCGGTGGCTCTTAAGAAGTAATGCTGACATTAATCCTTTTAAAACTGATTTTTAACGGCATTAGCAGTGCCTTTACTAACATGGACCTTCAACTGTCCTGCTTCCTCTGGTCAGTGGTTTGGTCTCCAGCACTTATGAGTCAGCAGCAACAACAAATAAATAATTTATAGCATGACAATACAACTTTAGGGATGAGTTTCCAGCAGCTTTGATGATGGTTTGCTGTGTGCTGCCAGGAGAAATTGAAGTTGGTTTTATAATGGGGAACATTCAAGGCCAGGCTGGATGGGGCTTTGAGCAACCTGGTCTAGTGGGAGATGTCCTTGCCTATGGCAGGGGGTTTGGAACTAGATAATCTTTGAGGTCCCTTCCAATCCAAACCATTCGATGATTCTCTGAACATGTGCTTCCAGGTCAGACCAAGCCAGGTCTCCCTCCCTGACCACCTGCATGCCTTGGAAAGGACAGGATGGGTACAGTGGTGGACAGCCCCTGACTCAGGACCTCAGGAGTGTCCCAGCGCACATCCACAGCTCAGGTTAGATGTTGTAGTTGTGTGGCAGCAAAAGCTTCTAAACAAAGCCCAAGAACGGATGAACTGTGTAGTAACTGAATAGAGTCACCTCTGGGACAGACCCTCAAGCTGTCCTTATGAGGAGCCTTCAGCCTCTGACTGTCTCACATCTCCTTCCCACTCCTCATCCCATTCCCACGAATCTGAATGGGCTTCCCAGCCCAGTTTCAGGAATACCAGTGTCAGAGCAGCAAGCGCCCTGGCACAACCCTCCCGTGAGCGTTAGACAAAAGCAAAGTACAACGTTGGAGCATCCTCCAGGCAGCAGCTACAGGCAGTGAAGCTTCTTCCACACCAGTTCTGGCTCCTGGCCACCGCCACATTCTCATCATCGTGCCTGGGGGAGGGATTGGCCCATAGAATTGGAAAAAAGCCCCCAGAACAAAGTATAAAAGTTTTGGTTTAACCAACGTGACCATCAGTTCTACGGCTTTCAGTCATAACCTCCTTGGGGGAACATCACTGGTGTTATGTTTTAGAGAGGAATGATTAGTCAACACTGGGGCATCTAACTCCAGCAATTAATAACCCCACACATCACTGCAGTCAGAGAACCATCGTTGTTAACATCTCCTGAAATGCCTGTTCTCAGCAAGCCCGAGACTTTCCCAGGCTGTTGCTCCAGGGATCTCCGTAGTGACTCACCATAATCTGGAGTTTATTTGGACACACTGACAGCAAACTTGTCAACAAAGAGAAAAACATGAGCGGATTAAGCTCAGAAACACAAATATTCTTTATGGCAGTGAGTGATGAGTGGTTCCAGGGCACAGAGCTCCCTCCTGACCTTTTCCAGTGAAGTGCAGCCACTATCACCATCAGCTCTGTCACCATCCTGGCTTCTCCACGTTAATGGAACACCTCTCCTATGAAGACAGGCTGAGAGAATTTGGCTTACTCAGCCTGGAGAGGAGAAGGCTCCGGGGACACTTCATTGCGGCCTTCCAGTATCTGAAGTGGGCCTACAAGAAAGGTGGAGAGGGACTTTTTACAAAGGTCTGGAGTGATAGGACAAGGGGTGGTGGCTTCACACTGGAAGAGGAGAGATTTAGATCGGAAATTAGAAGGAAATTCTTCACTCTGAGGGTGGTGAGACATTGGCCCAGGTTGCCCAGGGAAGCTGTGGATGCTCCATCCCTGGATGTGCTCAAGGCCAAGTTGGAAGGGACTTTGAGCAACGTGCTGCAGTGGGAGATGTCTCTGCCATGGCAGGGGGGTTGGAAATAGATGATCTTTGAGGTCCCTTCCAACCCAGACCATTCTATGAATTACACTGTGACCTTTTCTTTGCCCACAAATAGGCTTTGATGTGCATGTATGTAGTTAGATGTGATTTTGGACAGTGTTCAACTCCAGATGCACATGTTCAAAAGACTATTTTCAAGGTAGGTCTCTCTAGCTTCCTTATTTGGCACATCTCTATTGCTTAGGTCACTTCAGAGCCTGGTAATTTCTTGGTGTAGGTTGGCATGGAATTGTTAAAGGGAGGGAAGAGCAACTTGCATCATGGGAGGATCTACCTCTTATGCATTACCTCTGCAAAATAACATCTTTTGGTTTATTAGCATGTCTTACTGACTCAAGTCTTGGAAACTTAAAGAGTAGGGCCTTAAAGGGTTTGCAGAGATGATTCATCCACGAAGATTAAATCTTGATGAGGGCTGCGGTGTTGGGAGCATGGAGCTTGCCCAGGTGCGTGGTGAAACATTCCAAACTGCCTTGAAAATGTTGCTTGCTCAGAATGGAGTAATTGTTGATACTTGTCAATCTTTTTAATACGTTGGCAACGTTGCCCTTTGTATCGTGTTTTGTTGTAGCTGTTCTAAAGAGGAACCATAGGTGTGGGCAAAACAGCGCGTTGCTCAGGGCTGGGAAACCCTGAATAGAAGTGGCAGGAAGGTGAAGGCTTCTGCACTCACCCCGTGGGGCTTTTGTGGGGCCCAAAGATCCACAGGGCCCAGACTTCCCAAAGATTTCATATTTAATAAACTGTTTTGAAAGTTTGCCACTTATTGAGTGTCATAGAATCATTTAGGTTGGAAAAGACCTCTAGGATTATCAAGTCTAACCTTCGTTCAACATCTCCCTGACCACCAGACCATGTCCCAAAGCGCCACATCTACTCATTTTTTGAACACTTCCAGGATGGTGACTCCACCACTTCCCCGGGCAGCCTGTTCCGATGCCTGACCATTCTTTCAGTAAAGAACTTCTTCCTAATATCCAACTAAACCTCCCCTGGTGCAACTTGAGGCCATTACTTCTTGTCCAATACCTCAGCTGAAGTGTCTCTGCCTCAACAGTAAATAGGAATCAATTCTCTTCCCAATGATCTTATTTTCTTTCCTCACTCATTTTTTATTTTCTGCCAGGCCAAACCCATCTGTTATTTCATTTATATCAGGGCAGCCAAACATTAAACGTTAGCTGTGGTGTTTAGGAAATGCTGTAATTTATGTTAGACCTTTCAAAAGATAGCAACAGCTGAGTCTAGACCAAGCTTCCCATGGAAGTAAGTCATTTAGCTTTAGGGCAGCAATTATCTTCTCTGTAAAAAGTGACATAACACCCTACTTTCCAGAAAATATTAGTGATGGCAAGAAGTGATAAAAACCAAAACATCTGGGAAAGTGATGGGCAGCAGACCTGGAGCTGTCTTATGGTGTAAAGAGAAGAAGGTATTAAAGGAAGGGACGGGCACAGGCTTATCACTGGGCTGATCTTCATGCGCAGGCATTGGTGAAGACTTTGCAGAGGCTGTGGCATAGCAGCAGCTTTTCTGGGCGTGTGATTGGCAGCAATGGGTCTAGACACCAACCCAGGCCACTTTCATGGCTGGTTTATGATGACTCTGAGTGGAAGCATGTACCTAGACTTGCCTGGAGCACACACCTAGACTTGCCTGGAGAAGACATCTAGACTTGCCTGGAGCATGCGTCTAGACTTGCCTGGAGCATGCACCTGGAGAAGATATTTAGACTTGCCTGGAGCACGCACCTAGACTTGCAGGTAGGTTTTGCTGTCCTTACTGAGTTGCCTTCACATCAGGGGCTGAGTCAGCCTGAGCTGATTCCACGGGAGGGCAGCAACCCCAGCACAGAGCTGGGTGACTACACCTGCATCCCAGGTGAGTTCCACAGCTCCACCAACCTCTCCCATCCCTGAAGAACAGACCAGCCTGCCCCAGAGCACATGACCCCAGGCTAGGAAGGGTCTGGGAACAGAGAGAAACCTTCAAATCCTCTGAAGGAGACATTTATTAGTTGCTCCATCAGACCTTCCCAGCCATGGGAAGATGGATTCCTGGCTGCTGTCAAGTGTCTTTGCAATGGCACCTTTGGTGGTCTATCTAGAGCTGGTTTATTGCTCAGGTTTTCTGCTTTTTCTCATGTTTCCCTCTCTCCTTAAACATCTAATTTGTTTAACCTCTGGGATTAGTTCTGTTTGTGGTGGGGAGCTGGGGGGACAATGTCACAGCATTAATTTTTTCCAGCTGGGGAGCTTGGGGCTTGACACAGTTGCTATCTGAGTGGTTTCCCTAATAAAAACTCTTTAGTAAAATAATAAACACTTAAGTAGAATAAAAACACTGGGGTTTTAGCCCTTTGAATTACCAGACTGTACTCAATAGAGGAATAAAAATTGCTTTGTTTGTTTAAAATTGTTGAAAAACCAGCTTGTTTAAAATGTGGTCGCCTGGAGAGTGAACTTGCACTTCTGGAACTACTGGGCTGGAGGGTCCAAATGTATTTTGTGAGCCCCTCTTGGGGGCTTATTGGCCTCTATCTTGATTGTTGACATGAAAGGTTACCATCATAAAACAAAAGAAAAGCAACTTTATAGTGAAAACAATCCATTTACTAGAAAAAAATTACCCTGAGAATAATTGGAGATAAACGTGTGCGGATTCATGACCTTTTTTTTCCCCAAATCAGTTATTACAGAGTCTCGGGGAATGTAACCCAAGTAATAGACTATTAACATTATATTAACATACCACTTTACATGTGTAATACATCAGTGCGTGCTTGGGAAGCACCCTGACTCCCTTTGTTCTGCGGAAGTCGAGGGATATTTCTGGGTGGGTATAATTGCAAATGTTGTTGCAATTTCCTAGGCACCCAAAGACTGTGACTTCAAGAAGCCAATACACGTACGTAGCCATTATGGAAGAATAAAATTAACATAATCTTCAGTATAAAAGCAGCATCTGAAATGGCTTGGACACACCTGATGTCCTAAACGGCGTCTGCCTAGAGGGATCCACTGCTGGCACCAGCTGGGCAGACGTAGGCACCTGGGGTTTTGACCAAGCTCATCCAGGAGCAAGCCAAGAACTTGTGCTCCAGGTCCACCGGTTAACGCTTACATGTGCAAAAGAGTTCTTCGCAAAAGCCGAACAGAAATACGAAGAATATCTTGAATCTGGCTCGGTTGGGTTTGTTTAGGGAAAAGAAGGCTTCCAAACAGGGCCAGTTAGAACAGGACACTAAAAATACACATTTTGCTACAATCTAGAGGTGTACACCTAGAAAATGTACTACCCCGTTTCTCTATGAGCAGGACTTGTGCTCACTGGTTTCCAGACTGCAACCTAGATTATCCAACTGATAGCCTATTTTCACACAGGGACCTGAAGAGCAGAACCAAAATCTTTAATATTACCTGGGCATCAGCTTTTGAGTGGTCTGGGAAGAGTCTCCATCTTCTGTTCCTCTATACAAGGCTGAGTGTCACCAAGAGAGCATTGCAAATGAGTAGCAGAGGAAAAAGGAGATTCAGAAGGCCAATGGTTTGATGCAGAAGCATTTTAATGTGAATGCAAAGTGGAGTAAACATTTGCAGGAAGAATAATGCAGGCTAGAAAGAGCGTATTTCTAGAGATAAGAGAAGCTAAAACGATTTGCCCCTTCCAGCGTGACACATTTCATCAAGATGTTCACGTCCCTCACTCTTGCTGAGTCTGACTTTCAAATCCCTGTGTGTGCTTTGTTTTAAAGCCACGCTCAGTGCCAAACTGGGTAGAGAAGGTTAAAAGCGCAGGTGTAAGATGCAAAGCCACAAGAATAAAGAAAGCATTAATCTAAGCTAAAGCCCTATGTTGGAATTAAATGCAGGTTCCTGGTTTTCAGGGGTGCTTCCCTCTCCAGTAGCCATGCCTGTAAATCACGTGCCGTCTTCTTTCTTTGCTTGTTCTTATTCTGTGACTATTCTTTGGTTTAAGCTGCTTAGATCTTCTTACAGAAGCTCCTCTGGCAAGGATGCTTCCAACGGGTGGAATAGGTGTAGGAGCACTCCGGCACGCATGGAGTCGCGCACTTGGAAGCGCATTGAGGAACACACTGGGGAGCACATGGTGGAGGACACGGTGGAGGACACGGTGGAGGACAAGGTGGAGGACACGGTGGAGGACAGGAGGGAGCACACTGAGTAACGCACTTGGACTCGCACTTTGTGGTGATCTGCGGGACACACCGGTCGAGGCAGGGCTCCAGGCACTCAATGCCCTTCTGCCCCGAAGAAATCGCCACGCCGGACTCCAACGTGCTGGCCAGCTCGGCTGACTCCGTGGAGCCCACCACAGTTTCCTGTGGGTAGGTGGTGAGGATGGGTCCTGGGAAGGTGACGACCACAGGAGGTGGGAATATAATCACACGAGAGTCTGGGCAGGCGATGACGCAGGGCTCGTTGCAGGCGGCAGCACGGGGCTCGGGGCACTTCGTGTCGCACGGGACAGAGCACGGCTCAGCGCACACGGTTTTCTCACAGGACATCTTTTAGTTGCGTTGTAGACCTGCAAAGTATGGAAAGGAGCAAATATAAAAACAAAGGAGCCAGTAGGACAGGATCAACACTTGAGCTAAGGTGAGCCCTGAAGAGACACAAGTTGGTGGGTAGGTTGATATCCATCCTATCCTGCTTTGCTTTGCTCTTCTCTGTGGCCTTTCAGAGCCCAGTTCTTTCCCACAGACAGCAGACAACCTCTGTGAGGCTGCTGCTGCTTCAATAACATCTCCTTTCTTCTATGTAATTTGGACTCCAGAGGTGGAGTTCAGTAAAATTAGAGTAACGCAGCACCAAGGAGTGCAGAAATGGAAAACACATGAGAGGTTTTACTGTACCAAATTTACAGATTCTCTGGGCTGAGCAGACGAAAAGCATAATCCTTATGTTGGATGTGAGGGAATCAATCCCATAAGGTACCAAATTCTATGTTTTTAAGTGCAGTTGGACGTAACAGGTGGCTTTTAACAGCATATTTAGTATCAAACTTGCTCGGAAAATTAAACAAGTAAAAGCCTCTTGCAAGATTACAAGGAGGAAGCTGAACTTGAAAGCAGGTCTCCTGAATTTAAATTTCAAAGGGATTAAAACCATTCATGAACCTGGACTGAATTCTGCATCTTCTGCATTTCTTACTTTGAAATAAATTGAAGGATGGGGACGTACTTTGGGAAAATGTCATAAAACTACATTTCAGGATGTCACTTCAAACTTATCCAAGTCACAAATCAAAGCACCGAACGTTTTGGTCATTCCTGGAGCTAGTTAAGCTTTTGTTTCAGATTACATGGAATATTTTGGTTTCAGACAAGACGATTACTCATTTTTTGCATGTTAGAAAAGCCTGGGTGGGGCTCAGTGTGACTCAAGAGATTTTACTCAGATTTTTTTTTTCTTTTGTTGTTGTGAACACAATGCCAAAATACCCATTATTCACCTCAACTTTGACCTTAAACTCTAATCCCGACACCATCTTCAGGTTCCCACCCTTTCATTCTGCTACATCTATTAAATACGATGCTCTTGACTTGACCTGCAAATCCGTCAGCAGAAAGGAAGCCTGAGAAAATGGGTAGCTGAAAAAATGGACCTCAACATCCAGCACAAAATATTTAATAATACAGAATATTCTTGTTATTGTGGTGGATAATATATTCTTACACAGCCTGCTGAATGTCGTGCCTAAGACAACTGCTTTGCGTAAATGCAACAAAAGCACCCAAAGCAACTTCTCAAGGAATATACACCTTAAGCAGACATTTTCTAGGTTCCCATTTCTTCTGTGTAGCCGTACTGACATAACTTAGCAAAGCCCTGGCCATCCTGACCAACAGTGAGAGCCCCAGAAGGTCCCAGGCATTTCCAAAGTCAAGCCCACGTCCACCAAGACGCTGTGTCCCAATAGCTGGCTCCAGTTCGAGAGGTGATGGCATCTATCTCACCATCTCAGTATTTATACAGCCTGTCTCAATATTTACACAATTCCTCTACCCAAAATCAGATAAAAATTGGAAGCCACATGATCAGAACAACACTGCCAGCTGTGTACTGCTGGCTAAGATATTTCAAGGCTACCTAAAGGCATTAAATTTCCATAAAATAATGGAAAGTAGATGTCTTTAATATTATCTCAATTTCAAATATATTTTTAAACCTCAATCCATTGATGCCTCTGAATGAACAATTAGCAAATGAGTCTTCCATGAAAATACACTCCCGAGTATTGTACAGCATCACACAATATTAATCCAAATTTAATCCCTGAAGTAAACACAATGTCAAAAATGATACTTCTTTCTTTTTTTTTAGGAAGAATTTATATCAGAAGCCAACTTACTCAGTTCACCGAGGAGAAGTGAAGAGAACCCGCTGGAAGGTTTCTGAATCATGAATGGTTTTATATACCTTCCTGGACCACCAGGCTGATGCAAGAAAAGAGCGTCATATTTGTGCGTTAGGTTCCATTACTCCCCAAACAAAATTCGACATGTAATTACAGTAATTGTTTTGCTTACCGTTTGCGTTGATTACCCTATTCTCACCAGCACGTGACTTCCAACGTCCCTTCCCCACATTCCTTTCATTTCACAGTTTTGAACGTCGAACCCTGTCCCGCAGCCCGGCCAGTGTGGAAACAGCTCGTGGGACTGAACCTGGGCTCGCGTTGGAGCTCAGCTGATGGTCAGAGGCTCTGCAGGACTCATCCTTGCAGGTCCTTAGGGAACAGAGGTAGAGGTTTGTTTTCCTTGCAAAACATCATGACCTCCAAGAATGCATAAGAGCCTAACCTAGTATTAGTAGGAAGTGTGCTTGCTAGTTTAAGGCTTGTTAGGACGTGTTTACAGAAACTGTAGTCACTGGATGACTGTAGTGTCAGGATCACCTTGGAGAGACGCTCCTAGCAGAGCACGACATTGCCCATGGTGGCCTGGCTCCTCATTTGATGTTCAAGACGCTTCCAAAGCAAGCATATAAAATGCTGCAAGAGCTTGATGTGATGACCGTAGCTCCAGTTTAGCATGGGAGGTCTCCTCTGCAATATGATTCCTGGCCAAGCCCAAGGCCAGTTGCAACAGGACAAAGGGTGATGGTTTTTGATTAAAGGCAGCTTCAGACTAGATAGAAAGAAGACATTTTTCCTGCTGAAGGTGGTGGAACACTGGAACAGGTTGCCCAGAGAGGTGGCGGAGGCCTCATCCCTGGAGATGTTCAAAGCCAGGCTTGGTGGGGCCCTGACAACCTGATCTAGTTTGAGATGTCCCTGATGACTGCAGGGGGGTTAGACTAGATGAGCTTCAAAGGTCCCTTCCAACCCAAGCCAGTCTATGATTCTACCATTCTATGAAACATGAGTGGAGAAAGCTCATTTTGGTTAAAGTGGGATGGTGAGAGGGCTGTAGGAATTGCTCGGTCTGGTTTGAAATAAATCACTCTATCCCCAGTCCCTTTCACAGCGGTTATGGTCACAGCTGCAGCAGAAAAATGTTTATGAGTGTGGAGAAGAGCGCGGCGGGAAACGCAAGTGAGCAACGCTCTGCCAGAGCTGGTCGTTCCTCACTCGACGTACAGGTGGGCTGGGGAGGTGAGGAGACAGTGGTTTATTTAAGATTGTTCAGGAGGACTCTGATGATACAGAGGACTAGGAGTTCCAATATCGATTTGTGCCCAACTTGACCTGCGGTGATGAAGCAGCAATTCTCACCGTGTTTGACGCGCAAACCCAGTCCCCTCAGGTAATATAATCATATTTAAACTGGCAAATATGCCCTGATTTGGGAAGGTGAATATTTGGCCAGCTCGTTTTAAATAGTATGATTATGATAACAAATGCAGAGATGGCTTTTAATGAAAAAAAAAACCAAAGAGATCCAAATTCCCAAGGTGTGCATCATTGCCTAATTCAGAGAACCACGTGGGTGGCCCTAACATATATATTTTAAAGTGACGCTATGATTCAATACTGTGGAGTTTTAATGCTGGCATCCTGTTATTAACATCATAACACCACAATACTTTGCATATATAAAACATTAGTGAGTGTTTGCAAAACTAGCTGAAAGCATTTCCTCAGAACATTTGCAATATGTGTTCTTTGCTTACAGGAGCCTCCAAAATCACCTCGCTTCCAAGAGATAATGGATGAAACAATAATAAGCAAAAATGTTGCATGTGGATGGAAAGGAAGGAAGGGAAATGAATCTAGGAACTGTTTGGTGTGTGCATGCACACTGCGTTTGGGCTGGTCCCAAGATGATGGTGGCAACCAGAACTGGTACCTGGCCAGAGCTGCACTCACTTTTAGAATCATAGAATAGGATTATAGGATTTTTAAGGGTGGAAAAGACCTCTAAGATCGAGTTCGACCACCAACCCAGCCCTACCATGACCACCAAACCATGTCCTGAAGTTTACCCACTGCTCTATGCAGGCGAGAAACGACGTGCTCCTGAGAGAGAGTCTCCTTCTCTGGAGACTTTCAAGGCCCATCTGGATGCGCTCCTGTGTGACCTGCCCTAGATTCGATGGTCCTGCTTGGCAGGGGGTGTTGGACTTGATGATCTCCAGAGGTCCCTTCCAACCCCTCACATTCTATGAGAGAGGATTTGAACAACACCTATCAGGTGTTGTTCTTATAGGCGCAGGCAACACCTCAACCTCTGGCAACTTTGGAGAAGTGTGGCATGACTGGAATCCATCCCCAGCTCCTTCCAGCAGCGCCGACCCTGCCAGGCAATTTTAGCCATGACTCCTCTTGCATTTTGCTAATGCTCAGCTCACACGCCACCATCCTCCTGTAGCTTTGGCCCCGCATTTGGCTGCCTAAGAGGTATTTCCAGTTTCAGACGTTCATCCTTTGCCACGTTCCTGACTCAGAGCCACTTCCCACGAAGCCCGATGGCAGGAGACGAGCTGCTCTCACCCTCCTGCCATGAGTTCACTCACCCAGAGCAGCTCCAGAGGGAGCTTTTGAGAGAGCTCGACTTTCACACACGTCTCTACGTTTACTCTCCTGCATAGATTTATTTATGTACACGTATAGAATCAGTGATAAGGAAGTAATTGTACGAACGCTGTTGGTAAAGGATGTCAGACTTCAAACCGGTGAGGGAACAAATGCTGCTGTGAACAGGTAAATTAAATGAATTAAATTAATGAAATGGTTTCTTGAGGAGGTAAAAGCTCTTCAAAACCAGTGCTAAGCAACGCCAAGGGCTTAAAAGGTATATTATTTTGGAAAAACCCTAAATTATTCCCACTCAAGTTTTCTCTAAGCTGTTCTAACAAAAGTCCCAGTCCTGGAATTCTGTTGTCTCACTTGCAAATCTCTCACCACTTGGCTGCTCCTGGAACTGGAAAATGGGGTGGTTTTTCTTTTTTTTAACCTAAAAATAATCTCAGTCTTCTTTGTTGCAATGTAAAGTGATGCCTTAATCTCCTGTTTTTCCACTGAATAAAGGGGGGTTTATGGCCCTTCTACTGGAAGTAGCACTTTACAATTTTATATTCCTTCTTATGAGCCTCTCTAAAATAAACAAATCAAATGTGCTGGATGGTTTCTGCGAAGTAAGACCAAGAAGGGACATAAACAAATGCAAGTACCTGCAAGGGGGGAAGATTTCTCTAATTAGGAAGCACTGTAATTAGAGAAAGAAGAACGTGCAAGCATTTAATTATAACTATAATCAGCCATTGGAATAATTTGGCAGAGATGAGTGATTCCTTACTCAAAAGTGGGTGTTCAGTCAAAAAGTATGTGAGAGTTTAAAGAAAAATTATGGAATAGAGAGGCTGGGTAATATTTGCAAGATTTATGGTTAAAATAAATCGAAGGCTGCGCAATTAAGTAGTACACTGAAGAGTTATGTGTATATTGACTTTAAAATTGTGTCTATGCTTCCTCTAGACGCAGCAGACCTAGCTTCACATTAGCTGGTGTAGCTACTTTTGGCATCAAAAGATCTTTCTTCTCATGATCGTAACATATGGGTAGAGATCTGTGACTCACCCGCTACCACTGTTGATTCATAGAACGGTTTGGGTTGGAAGGGACCATCAAAAGTCATCTGGTCCAACCCCCCTGCAGTCAGGAGGGACACCTCTAACCAGATCAGGTTGCTCAGAGCCCCATCAAGCCTGGCCTTGAACATCTCCAGGGATGGGGCCTCCACCACCTCTCTGGGC
>JAVSBS010000472.1:99163-146069 GCA_033124195.1 Coracias cyanogaster | reverse complement strand
TCTATCATTAGTAATTTGGGAGAAGAGACCAACACCAGCCTCACTACAACCTCCTTTTAGGTAGTTGTAGAGAGCAACAAGGTCTCCTCTCAGTCTCCTCTTCTCTAAACAGCCCCAGTTCCCTCAGCCGCTCTTCATAGGACATGCTTCCCAGACCCCTCACCAGCTTCGTTGCCCTTCTCTGCACCCGCTCCAGCACCTCAATGTCCTTCTTGTCCTGTGGTGTCCAGAACTGGACACAGTGCTCAAGGTGAGGTCTCACGAGTACCAACTACAGGGGCACGATCACCTCCCTACACATGGACATGCTACAAATAAGTAATAGGTTGTATCTCTTGGAACGATAAATAAATGGCAACAAAGCTACTTTGCCTGTGTGGTAGGAACAAACCTCCACAGGGGAAAGTGCATGTCTTTTTGCAGCACACTATATTTACCAAAAAACCGCTAGTTGCCAGAGTTCCCCCTGGTTGATGACCAGCACTTTTACTCCTGAAGTTCAGCTTTGAAGTATGAACTTGAGTCATAATCCTGATCACCCTTAAAGAGGCTTTGCATGAGTGTTTTCACCTTTTAGCCATGGAGCGCCCAACAAGCATGTGGGAGAGGGAAAAAACCAGACTGACTGGGGGATGCCACCCAAGGCAGCAAGAAATAGCCAGGTTTTCATTTCAAAGAGGACAAACATGGATTTGGCTGATGTCACAAAGGTGTCACCAATACAGACCTTAAAGACTGGGATCCTGGACTTGTTGGCGGTGCAAAAACACTTGATAAAAGCTGCACATCTCATCATAGGGTTCTTAAATATGTATATATATACATATATATATATATAAAAATTCAGGGCTTTGCAGAGGAGCTACTAAACTCATTTCTACCCATTCCTGGTAGCTATTCACAATTCCTGCGTAAGGATCTTGAGAAGCTGCTCCTGAATAGGGTAGGAAACAGGCATGCTTTTCCAGCAACCATTTCTTCTTGCAATTATTATGTCCATAGATTAATTAATGCTGATAACAACTGTTCATGGCAGGCTGTGGGAAGTTGTTGAGCACTTAACAAGTGCCATAAAGTCCCTCCCCAGTCTCTGTGATAAGTGGAGCACATCCAGCCACCGCATGGTGCAGAAATGCAGAGGAAGAGAACACCAAGGGTGGTGGGAAGAGCAGGAGATCCAGCTGATGTTTCCTACATTGGCCACGCTCAATCCACAGTCTTCAGGGTCAGCTAGAAAGAAAGACTCATGGCTGGGCCGGCCCTAGATGAAGGGAGCGAGGCAGCCTTAATGCAGCCCTTTGTTACGGAATAAGGATGAACTGAGTCTTTGAAGCTGAGGTCATGGAAAGAGGGAAAAAAATACAAACCTAGTGAATGAACCTATTGCTGATTATGGCCAGAGTTGAGCATGTCCCTTGGATTAGTTTCAATACAAGGTTCTCCCAAAAGCAAGCTCCAGCTGGCAGCTTGGTCCAAGGAGGAGGAGAGAGGACCATGAAGCTGGGTAGCTGGCCCTAAAGCAATATAATGCCACCAAGAGACTGTCCCTTCTGATATTATGACACTAAAATCTGGGAACTGGGGAGACCATGGAGCAGAAAGATATTATGTATGCAATATCTGTGTAATCCATAGCCTGGAAATGTCAAATTAAATCTACCCAAAAAATTTCAGTTTGATTTCTTTGGGGATATACGTGGCTATAAGGTCCTCAAGCTAGGCATTCACATGCTATTTTTTTTCCAAATTGTCCACGTGCACAAAGTACAGGGCTCCTTTAAAGAGCTGTTGATACCTATTCGATATTTTAGTTCAAGAAAACTACTCAAATACTGCTCTAGAGGCAGTGACTAATTTCCTCTCAGGCTTGTCTATGGCATTCATCATTTTAGCATTAATTTAGAAGAGTGACATTATTGCCACTGAGTCACAAATAGGAAGTTCACCAAAATACACTGATTTGCAGTACCCGTTTTTCGATGATGCAGAATTGGGTACTTCATGCCCTGGGATGCTTTCTCTGTTATGCTGCCTGGATGCTCAGCAACCCTTTCAAGACCAGATTCCAGCATATCAGCCCCAAAAAGAGCAGGTTGTGTCTATTGGTGACTCCAGAAATTATAGCACCTCATATATGAGCTCTGCGAGGAGGTAGAAGTGGATGTATCATCCTGGTCTTCAGACACAACTGTTGCAAATCCAGGATTCATTGTTGCAGTTGTTTTTATTAGGAATTAATCGTTTGGCCTGAAATGTCATGATGGCGAATTTTGTAAAAAATCAAGTAGTACAGATTAGAGATTTCTGAGGAGAAAAAAAAAAAAAAAGGCAGATTTTCCAATGGTAAAAAATGAACGGCAATCTGCTCTGCTAAATTTTTGACTGGGGGGGTGTAGAAGGATTTTATGCTGGGAATACGCCTTTTGCCTTTTGAAGTTCCCATGAAAATGTGCTCAAATCTGGCCGTGCTAAATGCATTTGTGAAATTGCTATTTGAACATGCTCGGTAGACCCTTTTAAAAAAATTATTTATTAGCAGCTAAAATCTCTAGAGAATCACCTGAGTAGCTTGAATCTGTGCCAGAACTTGGGGCTGATCATACTCCAGGCCAGGACGTCAGCACGAAATGCGGGACGGGGTGGGCTTTTTCAAGAAGAGGGAGATGTCAGCCCTTTGGATGAACATGTGAATGGCACAAAATAGATGTCGTTATACTTTCAAAACCCACAGATTCTATTGGCAGATACTGAGCCAGAGTCTTTACAACTGTCTTTGCAAGTCAAGCAAAATTAATTGGAAATGGAGCTACCAAATTGCTTGCAATAAATTTTAAGAGATGCTGCTCTCTGAACTTGCCCCTTATCTGGACAAGGTTTGTTGTGTGGACAGTCACTGCTCTGATTTTCCACCTGCAAAGCAGGAACCATCCCAGAAATTGTGGCAGCACACAACCTTTCCTCCCTGCCTGGCCTTTTGGAAAGGCAGCAATGTCTGCCCTTCCACTGCCTTGCCAAATCATACGTGAGAGTGGAGCAAGGAGAAGACATCCTTGCTCAGGGACAGAGCAAACAGGACCTTTCCTTTGTGTGCCACAGCCCTAAATGTGTCAACACATGGTCAGACCAGCAAAGGGGAACTTTACCTGCTTATGGCCACGGGGAGATAAAAGATGCGAAACAGAATTAGCTATTTATTTGTATGGTGTTTAATTGTGCTGACTGAAGGTCAGCGTGTTCTCACAGCCCTGCCATTTGTGTTGGGGAAACGAGAGCAGCTGTGGCTCTCCTCCCCAGCTCCAAGATACCACACTCTCTTGTTCTATAGTCAGGTATTCTCAACTACTTTTTATGAACCTGCTCCATAAAGAGATGTTTCTTGCCAAGAATCCAAAAGGAATTTATCTTTTAAACTCTCACTCACCATGACAATGAAGACAAGAGACTCAATTGTACTGAAATGCAGAAGACAAGGAAGCAACAGCATTTCTCCAACAAAGTTAACTAAAACAATCTGGCTGATATTTTTTTCCCCAGATCACTGGGATTTGCCCACATGATGTCCAATGTTTACAGACTGCCCTTGCCCATGATGTACTTCCTATCATAGAATCATTTTATAGCTTATCAAGTCCAACCGTTTCCCCAGCACTGCCAGGGCACCACTAAACCATGTCCCTCAGCACCACATCTCCATGGCTTTGAAACCTCTCCAGAGATGGAGACTCTACCACTGCCCTGCCCAGCCTAGGCCAGGCCTTGACACCTTTTTTCTATTGAGAAATTTCTCCTAATATCCAACCTAAACCTCCCCTGGCACAGCTTAAGGCTGTTTCCTCTTGTCCTATCATATGTCCTACTTAGTATGTCCTGCTTAGTCTTGTGTCTTTTGTGCCTCATGGTGAGCCACAGCAGATGAACTCTACAATAATTTTTAAGTAACGGAGAGTTCCCTGAGACTCACTAGTATCATCTCACATGCTCACACAAAACCCCGGCCATGAGCTCCTGTCTCGGTGTGCACCATTGTGTGGTGGGAAATGGGAAAGGTTACGCCCCAGCAAACTGCAGAAGGCTGTTGCAGATGCAGATACTACCTGCTCTCCAATCCTGTTGCAAGTGTCAGTGCATAAAGGTCTGGGGGTGGAAAACCCCACATCTCATGTTGCAGAACATGATGGATCTACATGGACTCAATGTCCAGCACACAAAAATTAAAATACATTAGACCTCCTTGTGAGTAGTCTCATTGAGGAGGGTTTAACCATGGTGAGCTGAGAGCCTCCATACATGGGTTTCACCTGAGCATGGCTTTACACCTTTACCTGATAATCTTCTTGGTTATGCTTGACCCAACAAGCCCAAAGGTGGCACCAACCCTGAATATCCTCTTCCTGCCCTCAGCTCCATGCATGACTTTGCCTGCTGTGTCCGTCTTCCTCCATAGGTGTTCAGCACTGCTGAAGTAACACTACTTCCCTCAAAAAGCCTTTCCTGGATGTCTCCTCTGGGCTTTTTATAACCTGGTCCAACATCAGCTATTCTCACCGAGCTGCCGTGTGGGATAATGTGCACAGGCGAACATTGTTACGTGCAAGCACAAATACTGGAGACGCTGACAGATGGAGGAACCACAGTTTCGCAGGAAGGAAGGGCAGAATAGGAGCAGGAATATCAGAATGAGCCTTGCCGTTTACACATAACAAGCTACAGCTATATTTGGATACGCTGCTGTATTCACAACCTTCCCAATTGCCAGGCTTTCAAATACACACATTACCACCAGAAGTGCTCTTGCTTAAGTGCTCCCATCTCTAGGATTTCCTTTGAAGTATCTGACTGAAGTAATGTAAAGTGCATTTCAATTGGCAGTGAATGCAGGTTAAATGGTAACAGCACAACAGATCCAGTGTTTGTTCCCTGGGCTTTTCCTTTTACCAGTCTCTCTTTTTAAGAGAGTCAGTTACTTACTGTAACACTGCATTCAGGAACCATCAGTCTATTAAGCCTCTTCCCTGACCCTCTATACAACTGCTTGAGGATGCTGTGAGCTGTATCAGTCCTGCTTTAGTACACAAAAAAGTCAGGAAATGCACCGCTGAGTGCCCAGGCTGAGCAGTAAGCGGTGGGTAAACTCTCTTTAGAAATCTGTGCACTTCCATTTATACTTGGCTACGCCACCAAGCTGGCTGGAGACTGAGCCAATTGCTTTGGATCACTCTGGATTTGTGTGTCACCTCCCATACACATTGATGGAGCATCAACTATTTAACCTTTAAATGGAGTACTTTTCTAATCCATTGGATTGGCTGGAGAACATATATTATGTTAGCAAAATAGCCAAGTCTGCACTGCACAGTGGAATATCCCCACCTGCCCATGCCAGGCACTCTCTCCACGTCAGAACACTGAGCCAGTGCTGCAGCATCACCCTTTGAAAAGCCACGAAAAAACGCAGAGCTGGGGAAGAGCTTCACCTAAGTCACTATCATCATCCAAGAGGTATCTTACCCTGCCTGGCTCTGAACAGGATCCGAGGAGTGACCCATGGCAAAACCTGGGACTGGAGACTCCCAGTGGTTATTAACCAGGGTAATTTTGGACTGGAGAAAGGACTGATCTGGGTTTTGGATGTGCTAATACGCTATCCGGGTGTGTCGGGGGAGAGGACATGGATTAGCTGAACAGGGACAGAGCTTACATCCTCCTCCCACTTCTGTACCACAAAATCAGGCTGAGTGACTTCTAAAGGCAACAAGAGAAGGGATCACATCCTCAACCTGCTGTGGAGCAGAGCCGGGCTAAAGCTTTCCCCCCATCAACCTCTATTTGTGTCTGCATGTCCATGAAAGAGAGAGATTTGAATTTAACTGCTGCAGTTCACTTGCCTGTGCTTCATCCATAGAACCTCAAGAGGATTTTCTCTTTTTTTTCTTCTTAAAGCTGTGAGACATTCTTTTCAGATTCATCTTTTCAGAGTGGAAAGGGGGAAGGAAAGAGAAACTGAAAGCCTCATAGCTGAGTATCTTCCAGATCTGGATGTTGGTAGCTCCTCATAGCTTCCTCCTGGCTTCTCCAAAGCTCCACCCATGATAGATGTTTAACACACTGTAATGCATATTACTCTGTAATGACTTTGGTGGAGCCATTACAATGAGTTACACCAGTGACAGATTGATACTTAATCCGTATATGTTTGCATAATATCTGTCTACGTTCTCACATAGCCCCCCATTACCGGCGCGCATAGAGCATAATGACAGCACCGAGAGCCATATGACTGGTGGGTTCAGCCTGATTCCCTGTCACATATTGCCATGGCACCCAGAGCTGAAACACTGAGCGCGTTTGAATAGGTGGACATTAATTTATAGAGTAAATCGTTATGAATGGAGGAAATAAGTGACTACCAGTAGCGCTGATTTGATCTAATGGAGCCTCACACTACGTTTGCTAATATTCTCCCTCCTCCACTTTCTTTTTTTTTCTTTTAAAGGACAGAAACAAATAAAAACACAAGCCTTTGTTCAACCAGCCTTCAAAACACCATTGTCAGGTACACACTTTGCTGATGACGTAAGAATTTCTCTTACCTCCTCCCTGCTGCTTCGACGGGATCTCTTCCTTTTGGGTTCAGTAGAGACTCAGGAAGCTGAAAATTGAAGGAAAACACATTTACCACTCTCTCCTAAATTCTCCTTTCCCTTTCTTATCTGGAAGAAGGCAGCTTTTGGTTCACTCGAGTGGAAGTTGGCTGTCCATTTCCCGATGGCAGCGAAGAGCAGACTCCCATCTGGTTGATGCAGATGCCACTGTTTTGACTTTATCCAGGTGGTCACCCAGCAAACCCTGTTGTGCCTAATTATTTAAGAGGGTTGTGAAACACTAGGTGATTTTATATACCATATGTGCTAGAAAACATAAGCATGAAGACGCTGTGACTTAATGATGTGGCAACTCTGGCTCTGAATCTTCTGTGTTTTATGGCTTAGATCTGACCTTTTGCTTTACTGTTCTGCACTTTGTAGCGTTTAGCATGAGGGAAGAGCAAACAGAATCGGAGACGGGAAGGTTATCGGCAGTGGTTACAGAGCCATCCTCCTTCTTCTATCAAGATAAAGCACTTGACTCAATTTTAGAATACCCATCTTAGCGGGGAGAAGGTGGGAGGAGAGGGGGAGAGAGCCTGGACTTTAAATGGAACGTCAGGATTTGGAGTTTGGGCACTTTCTACGTGGTGTTAGAGCGAATAACAGACCGTCTTCAGAGCAAAACAACAACACACTAGGTCTCCTGCTCTGGTTATTAATTTATTTACTTTCAACGTAGGTATTTTGTTGCTTTGACTTCTCAAACAATGGGAAGGTACAAGGAGAGAAGGATAATAAATTGCATTCCCTCCTTTTTGCCATCACAGGAAACCTTGAGGGACTGTTCAGCAAGCTAGAGCCCTTATCTGCCTTTGGGCGATCTCATTATCAAACCTTCATTTTGCTCCCCAGCAGGAGAGATGGCCTGCAACGTATGATAACCTCTACTTATGAAACTCACACTCCAGAAATCTCTGATAATAGGCCAGCTAAAATGGAAAACCAAAGAGCAGGCAGTGGGCTTTCAGTTGCCAATAAAGACCATATACACCCGCACAGGCAGGCAGCGAGACACCCTTATGGTTATTTATATTTCTATGCATCGGTCCAGCTCTGATGGCACATCCCAGAACTTAAACCACAAATTTAACACTAATATTTTCCAGCATATTTTGAATAATATTTTCAAATAAGCCTGTGTGATATAGGAGCCTGTGTCCCACCTACAGCTAGGTCAGTGAAATCAGTGGGAATTATAACCTATCTAACCTGCTCAGGTGTTTCTATAAATCCCATCAAACACTTATTTAAAGGCTGTTGAAAATAGGAGCTGTAGGAACAGAAGTAGTTCCTGCGGGCACAGAGAAAAAGAAGAGAGGAGGAATAAAGAGAATCAAGTTCCTAAAACACTTGGACACTTTGATGATATTTATTTTCAATTACTTTCCCGTTGCTAACTCTCCTGTGAGAACTCGCCCACAATAGTTTAACTCTGCTTGTCCCAGTGAATTTGAGATGGCATCCCCCAATTCATCCTTCTGTCACCAAATTCTCCTTTCTGCACCCCGCATCTCTCTGCAGGGAGCTGAGGAAGAAATGGGTTTGCAACCCTCCCAGGGCAACCTGTTTTGGGTAGGGGCTAGAGAAGATGAGAGATGGAGGGCCCTCCACCAAAAAAAACCTATTAGCCTCAATCTTGTTTGCATCAAGAGACTTCCAGCTCAAGACACACTTGTGAACCATGATTCCTCCCATTTCCTCCCCAGGATGAACATTTACTGCTGGCCCTTCTCAGCAGTGAGTGGCCACCTCCCTCTGCATAGCCAGATGTTCTTCATGCCAGCCGTGAACATCAGCCTTCTGCAAAGCGCTCTGTCTCACCCAAGGGTTGGAAAAAGGCACTGGAGAGCCAGGAGATGGAGAGGAGGGGTGGGCAGGGGGTTTGGGGAGTTCAGCTGTAAATCCCAGAATTCACACTCATTTTGGCTGGCTTATGCTTCATGCCCTGCAAACCACGGTGCCCTGCAAAGTGATCCAGCCCACAGCCGGCCATGAGGGTGGGCACAACCACATCACACACCCCAGATCAGGGCTTCTCCAGTAACTGCCTGCCCCACTTTGGGAAGGTGAAATGATAGGACATGTAGAGAAGAGGTTCTTCTGAGCTCAGAAAAATCTCCAGAAGGACTCTCTTGAATGCACAGCCCCATTAATCCATGCATTGCCACTTGCAGGGCTGCAGTGCAACCACTTCCCAGCTCCAAGAGCCCCACCACAGACAAGCTACGCTATTGTCCCACAGGCAGGGAATTGGGCCATGGGAAGCAGCTCCACATCCCTGGGCCACCCATGTCCTCAGCTCTGTCATGCCACAACTTCTTTATCACAACCCAGAAAACGTGGCAGTCCAGGCAATGAACTTAATTCTTTTCTCCTTTTGTTGTACCACTGGGAGACATTCTGGATCAGAAAGAAAATGGTGTGAAGGTGAAGCACGTGGAAGTATCAAAAATCCTTCCCCTCTTTTTTTGTTTCCACTTTTCTATCAGTAAAATGGGTTAGCGATGGTCAGTCACTAGTGTGGGTGATGCAAGAATTTATTTGCACTTGTAAAATCTCCCTGGGTATAACACACAGCTGAAAATATCATAACACCTTTAATTATATTTTAATATATCCTATGGATTAGACTTTTAATACTTAAAAATAATCAGCCTGAAAAATGCCAGCCGCTGAGGAAATAAATGCAGAGGACAAAAATATTAAGATATTAAAAGATTTTTCTTATTAAAACCTCAATAGGCTTTGTTTTTAAATTACTTTTAAACAGAACACACATTAGAAAATAATCATTAAAAGAAACCACAGGAAAGCACCTAGTCACCTGAATGGACCTCACTGGGATGGGTTGTCCTTGCTGAACAAAAGAGCAAAAGCAATGGAGTTCTCCCAAGGTTTTTGCGCTAGATCTTTGATATGGGGAAATGCTCATCCAGGGGTGTTTCCTCAAGGAAGCAGAGGCAGAGAGTGAAGCAGGAGCTCTCCCGACCCCAGAACTCGGCTGCCTGCATGGTGGGAAGGGAGCACCCTCGGCTCCCCCTTCCTTCCTCTGCACAGGCCGTGGGATGAGGATGGAGTTCACCCCCACCACACACACCAGAAGGGTGAACACAACTGGGTCACACGTACTCCTGCAGCACCAGAATGATTTTATTTTTTTCTCTGTTCGGTTAGTTTTCAGTTCCAATGCCTACTAATCTAGTACTTGGATTAGTTGAGATTGAGAAGTTGGACTAGTTGACCTTTAAAGGTCCCTTCCAAGCCAAAGCATTCTATGATCCTACACTTTTCAGAAACACCACCACCTCTCTTAGTAGCACAGAGGTTGACGTTTGGGTTTTCATTAATGGAAAGCAGAATGACTCACTCACTGCTAAAACGGCCAGGGCTGAAGTTGTGCAGACCCTGCAAGAGTCCCCATGAAAACAGAGGTTTTATCGATAAAGTCAAGCCTACTTCAAACAAATGTGCAAAAGCCTTTTCTTTAGAAACGAGTGACGGTATCGGTGGAATTCAAAGCAGTCCTCTTTTAACAGAGGCATCTGGGCTTTTCTCAGGTGTTATTTTGCAAAAGCCAAAAAGTCAAACCCTAAAAACCACCTCACAAGGCAGCAGATCTCTGCTCCTGATGTCCTCACGCCAACGTGCCAGTTGGATTCCAGGGAGCTGGAAGGGGATGGAGCTGCCGTTCGTTCTCCTCTCCCATGCTAAGGGCAGGTAATTATCTCTGCATTCCTGGAGGAATGTTACAATAAATATGGCTGTCATTTTTCATTACTGAGTAGTGAACAAAGGGAACAAAGAGAACAAAAGAAAGTGTGGTTTTGCTAACCTGGGCTGGCGTGTGCTTGTATGTACACAAGACCTAAGTAGAGGGGGGGGAGTTTACTGCAATTATTTACTGCGGATACACCAATCTGGGTGAATGTCTCAATATTCACCAGTTTCTTAAACTAATTAAAAATCATTCACTGGGAAAATCCTTACCTCCTACTTGCTGTCCCACCATCGGGGCTGTTGGCTTAAAATGGAAATTATCTGAAAGGCAAGAAATGCAGTTATGTCTCCCTGACTTCTACCCTAAAAATATTCTCTTTCTCATTTTTTTTTTTTTCCGTTTGACCTCCTCTCAGTAATGACTAAATTTCAGAATTTATCTTGATCACCATTGTCTTACCATGCTGGAAAATACGGCGAAGGAATTTGCGTAAATACAAGTACTGAGAAAATGTGTGTGTGCATCAAATTCTTCCCTCTATAGCCATCTTCAACACTTCTGCTTCAATGTAGACACGTTAAAATAAAAATGGCCAATATCCTTCATGACTGAGAAGATCTAATTGGAGACGCAGCCAGCTCAGAGTCCTTCTCTATGCCTGTGTGCTTTTTTGCATGGTTCCTAGGTGTTTTTACTGACTAACTGAACAGACACTTTGTTTCGCCAAACTGTTATTAGAGAAAAAAATTAGACGGTTCGCAGCGTTCACACTGACTGCAAAATTATCTCCTGAGTTGCAGAAAGAACAGTTTGCACTCATCTGCCTGAAATCTAACAACAAATGGAAAATTACGGTGTAAGCAAAATTTCCCCTGGCAACTGTCTATGTATGAAACATCAAACTCTGGAAAGGTCTGGAAACCACGCAGGTCACAGCAGTCACTCACGGACGAAGGATCCCAGAGCAGAGTTTTGCCTTTCCCCTTCTCTCGTAATAGATCTCTGAAACCTTGCTGAGATCTAGCAGTGACAAATTCATGTCTGTCACACCCAAAATCCAACACTCAGTCTTCCGCAGTTACCTGCAGCTTTTGCAAATCCCCTTCTTTTGCTTCTCAGCTCTTCATGGGTATGGTTGTGCCGTCACTTCAGCCAACCCCTTCTCAACCTCAAGGCTCTGGTCCCTGATGGTCTCTGCTGAATCCATGCTGGTTTGCTACCAAGATCCAACGTACGAGCCCCAGGCACCAGCTGTTTGCTAATGTCTGCACCACAGACACTTTGAAATCATTCTCCGCATGGCAGCACTAAAACTCCAGCCCCAGAAGGTCTTGCAGCCTCAGACTCCCCACACAACTCATGCCTTCAACTGCCTCCAGAAGTCCACAGCTGCCAAGCTGCTGCATGTTCTTCTGTTATTTCAGGTCCAATCTACTGAAAAACAGTAATATTACATATATACGAGAGCTACAGTGGCTCCATAAGGGCCCAGAGATGGCCTGGGAGAAGCTCACACACCCCAGAAGATGCTGGTTTCCAGCAGTGTGGACAATCTGCACCAGCTGGCTTGGGGTGAGATGGGTTCTCTCCCAGCACCGCGCACAAAGACTGTGCAGACACACAAGCATCACGGGGCTGATGCTCAGCTGCAAGAAAGCTTCATGATGGACATTTCTACACTGCACGCAAAGACGCAGACACATCCAAGCGAAGTCCTCACCAGCTTCAGCTCTGGTAGCACAAAGCTCAGTGACGTAACTGGATTAGCTCCAGTCCGGCTTCAAGGAGGGGTAGCAGAAAAGTTGTGTAAAGCAGCTGCAAGTCCATCTCTGCCAGAAGTGCAGGAAGCGAGTAACTGGAAATCGGAAAAAAAAAATAAATTCTGAAATAAAGAATATGGATGAAAACAGAGATATTTCTCATTGTTGCTCTCTCTCCTCTTATCCGGTCTCAACCTGTTCGCTCTAACAAGCACCTTCTTGTCAGTAGCCACAATGACATCAATTGAGTGGGAGTGCGAAGCATCAACATCACTTGTGAGAACAATTCAGTTAGGGAAGGTTGCTCTGCTGGTAATATTAGAATCAAAACATACAAATGCAAAGACAGAGAGGCTAACAATTCAATTTGCGCCGTGAATGCTGAGCAGCACATTAAGCAAATCAGTTCAGATGGCTCTGGGTTGTTCTTGTTTAAAGAAGATCAGAAGCAAAATTTCAAGTCCTGTGTACCACGTCTGAATGCTAGAGCTGAAGCACTAAAACGTTCACGGCCGATATTTGGATTTTTGTGCATTTAACACGGCTGAGCGGTCTTTTACTGCTGCCCTGTGGTCCATAGGGAACTGCTGTGGTCCTTCACAGAAGAAATACCAAGTTTATCATGCGGTTACACCTCATGTAATGGGCTGGAAGGAAGACATTTTAGGGATGTCAATGTTATTTTTTTTCAAAATATTGTTCTGTCAGAAGACCATCCACAACATAATATACACCAAAGCTCCCAGCAAGAGTTTGCCATTTCTCCCACAGCTTTAGGCCCACATTTCCAAAGGACTGTGCGTTTCCAAAGCTGCAAATAGCCATTCCAACAATCTCTGAAGAGCTTTAACAAATTTGGTACCTATAACTATGACAGACCTGGGCGCTCGCGCTCGCCTTCCCACACACCCCGGCTCGCTTGGAGCTACGCTGCGCCACTTAGAAATGCTTTAAGATTCATTAACCTCCTTCTGCACTCCCCAACTAGAGAGACAATATATCAGGAGAGGAAACCTGCAGCAGCAGCGAGACAGACAGGATGATAATTTCTCACCCATTCTCCTCTCCTCTAACACACTCCAGATAATCACACCCAAAGCTAGATCAGACAGGGACAAAATTAACAGGAACTAGAACTAGGTCCTCACACATTTCTTGCTTGTATCTACACAAGGCACCGTGGCCCTTTCCCATCTGTCACCTTGTCGGGACATCAGCCGTATCAGCTAACAGCCCAGCCGTGTAAGCCTGGCCTGCTGCTAAGCTAACTGGATATCGCGACATCGATGGCGACATGCACGCTGTTCTTCACTGCCGTGTGTGCAAGAAGCGATGGAGGCAACGGCACAGCCCGTCATCCAAGTCCTGTGCGCATTCCCATGCTGGTGTTGAAATTCAAGTTGCGTTTTCCTCATGCCTCTCTCTTTTTTCCAAGACTCAGGAAGTCAGCACCTACAATTTAACCATCTCTGCAGTGCTGTTATTCAGTTGTTTCGGTCTTAAAGGTATGGAAAATATATGAAAAAAATGGAGCCCGGTAATGAATTCCGTATTTGTCTATTCTTCCTCATAAATGATCTTTGGAAAACAAGTTTTCTTGGGTCAAAATATAACCTCCTCAATTGTATGAAGGTTACTGGGTCTACTAGGCTTTTCTGGACCTGAATTAATAGTGACTAGTTTGACATACACTACTTAGTTTACCTAGGTAGGTTATTACTTTCTTATCTAACTACATTAATTGATTCTACATCACTTAATAGCTCAATAGCTTATCAGGTTACTTCACTCACTAGACAAGCTAAATGTCTGGAGGCAATTAGAGTGTCATTCTCCGTAATAACAAGTTTCTTTGAGAAGTTGCTGATGAGGTTCTTTATTACACAGATTATAAAACGTATCTTCATAGTGTTATAAATATAGGTACAAATTGAAATTACTTACCAGGAGTCCCACTTCCCTAGCAACCAGGCAGATTTTAGGCTCATTTTAGGAATGGTTGTTCTCTCCCCTCCCTCTTCTCTCCCCAGTGCTCTCTCCTGCCTTCCTCGTGATCTGTGCCCAATTTTCTGTCACTCAGAGGTGATCCATCCGTCACATCTACGACCACGGAGAATCTGTCACTACGTCCCTTGCAGTTTGCCATTCTCAATGTTCAGTTCATTTCGAGGATGTTACCTCCGGGGCACCAGGGCTCAGCATCACGGTTTAATTATGGCTGCTCTTCTCCTTGGCTGCCACTTACATGATAAGTGCAAAGCTGGAGAGGAGCTCTTCCCTTTCACGTTTCCACCCACCGACAGCCGTGTCCTACAGGACGTTACACGCAAATTCCCAGTCTTGGCCCAGCAGAAGATCTCAATGTCCTGTGCTGTCTTCCACCCCATCCCTCCCACCACAGCTTTCAGCTTCAGCTCAGTTACCTGGTTCATTTCTCACCTCCGTATTTGAAAAGCCACCAAACATGTTCAACCCTGCGCAACACGGCACCTTGGGTGGAGACCCCTCTCTGTGCATCTCCAAATACGCTCTGGTGCCCCGCACAAACCCATTTCGCCACTACCGCATGCATTCAAACAGTAATAAATGCCTCTTTCCATGGATTAAATTCATAGCATTTAAAATTAAGTGGAAGATCATTAAATTCATCTGTTAAGCTGCCTGTAAGGCCGAGTTGTATGTTGGAAAGAGCCCAAACAATACAACCAGTGTCCACTTCCACGCCATCCCCAAATCCATCTGCACTCCACAAAGCCTATATCAATATTTTCTTATCCCAAAGCAGTGTCCCGTTTTGGGGCAGCGAGGAAAGTGAGCAGAGGGGAAAGTGGGGATGTAAGAGCTGGGCTTTGGGCTCTGGTGGTCTTAGCAGCATGAAAAAGGGACAGTCGAGACTCTGAGTGATTGTCCCCCCCGGCTGCTGCTGGCTCTGCCTCCAAGCCCTCTGCGCCCCTTGCCTGCTCTCTCTGCCTTGTCAAAGCCAGTGTTTTAAAGCTAAAAATCTCTTTTCACCCAAGTAGTTTGGATGCCTTTCTGTAGAAGCGTTAGGAAGGCTCCTCCGATTGTCACAGAAGTGACAATTTGCCTCAGTGCCTGCGGTGGCAGAGGTGGAGGAACAGTAACTCTGGGTCTGCTCTTCACTTCTAGCTTTCCAGTTGCCAGTGGAGGAGTTCAAGTGGGCAACAACAAATCCCTGCAAAAAGATACTCATTTGTGGCACTGCTGTGATTCCAGGGCTGCTGGACCTGGGGTAGTTACTGTCATGAGCTGGACAGAAAATGCTCCTAATACATAATCCAATCATTATTCTTGGGTTCTCTTTGTTAAAGCAGGGTTTTTAGATAATTAAGATGCACAACTCCAATTTGCTGCAGGGGACAGCCTATTGTTTTGGTTCTCACCCCCCGGCAAAGATGTGAACAGAAAACCACCCATCCTTGAAGATCCCAGAGCCACGCTTGAAGGTGATGGTCCAGCTACAGGCTCGGGTCTCAGGAGGAGCAGCCCTGAAGCACATACTGACTTTGGACTCTTGGAGGTGGACGAAGGGCTCCTTTGCCCCATTAAGCTCTAATTAGACCTGGCTGAAGTGTGGTGGCTGAAGAGACCTGCTGTCAGGCAAGCCCCAACCAACCATTTCAATCCTTTGCTTGGATGCACTGAATAATAATTCAAAAATATTCAAAATGTTACATTTCATTTTGATGCAAAGCACCACCACCAATTCTCCAGCTTCTCCAGCCCAGGCTTTAAGATCAGACAGCCTGGGAAAGGGGCAGAAGCAGGATTTTAAATGGCAAAGGAAAATACTTTATCATGGGGTTTTTTTTTTCTTTTACCCTTTCTAAACCTTGCTGCTATTTCTCAGCCGTCTCCTCTGGCCAGGCAGGTGATTGAAGCTCCCATTAATTGTGCTCCTTCTTCTTTTTCTTTAGGAAGGTTTGGGGTCACTGCTGGAAAAGCTGCAGGAGCTATGGGAAGTTGGAAAGACTGGTGGAATTAAGGCAGGGGATGTTTAAGTATTGTTTGTGATCTTGTTTTAAAGGAGGAGAAACCCTGTCTCTCTCCACAGAGGGAGAAGTATTGATCTTATCTGGATTCCTCATAAATGTCCAAGGGACTGGTGGCTTTTCCATCCCTCATGGAGCCTTTGCTTGTGAGGAAACCCAGGAGCCCTTGGGATGGAGCAGAAGAGGAAGGCAAGGCAAAATCCCACCTGGAATGCTCAACTCCTGCACCAAATAAGCATCTCCATCTTGATGCACATCACAGCTCCCACATCTCCCTTCAAAAAGCTATTCCTCTAGGCTCGTAGTTTGGCTGAGAAACCTGTATTTTGCTTTCAAGTCCCTGATTCTCACCCACTTCTTATACAAACATCCTCTTGTTGCACAGATAAAGACATAGCACAGAGCATCATTAAGAGATGCTGTCCTGAGCTAGCAGCTCCTTTGCCCAGCAGCTCCCCATGTCCAGGAAGAACCAGAGTTCTGAGCCTGCAGGAAGGTACCCACAAGACACAAAAGCAGCCTCCAAGCTGCAGATCAACACTTCTGTGCAATCACAGCAGCCCTCCGTGAGCACGGCTGCCCCGCTCAGCCCAGCGCGTTTCCTCTCCGTGCCTCCTATCTCTGGCATTTAAGATGTTCAGTAATTTTCAGAGGACAAACAAACAAAACCCTTGTGGTTTGCCTTTAAATAGTATGCAAGACCCACGGCTAGTTGATATTCACCAGCAAGAGATGTCTGCTACCTCAGAACAATTAGTCTAAAATATTTATCAGAAATAAGTGTTGGGGTTTTTTGTCCAAGTTTTTGAAGTTATGAGGGCTCAGATGGGATTAATGGAAATTTTAATTAAGATATGGAAATAAGCTGCTTTCTCCCTGTCTCTCTGAGACTGCAGGGAGTTAACATTATCCTCAACAGCATGTCTCAACCTGCTGGGGGAACCATTTGCAAGATGACTTTGTTTTTAAGTTCACCTTAGACACGACGTTTAGCCGGGAATTTGACGTGAGCCCCAAGTCCATGTCTGCAAGTAGCTGCTCCATCCCCAGCTCTCATGACAGAACCCCCTGCTCCCTTGCACCGTGAGGGCAGCCAGAAGCACCAACCCCTTTTCCACTGCAGGGAAAATCTTTCCTGAAGGAGGGAAAGGGATTTAAATCCTTTTCTGTGTTTTCCGACATGCATCCTGGCCACCTAGCTGATTAGCTCAGCTCCATTCATAAGGAGAAGATAAACAGCAACAAGAGCTGAAAGGGCACCAGGCAAGGAGAGGAGCAGAGTGAGGTCCACGGGGCTGGGGGCAGCCGGGATGCTGGGAAGAGCATCCTTGGAGGAGCGGGGACTCTGCTTCAGCGCTTCTCAGGCTCGTGCTGGTTCAGTCAGGACCCTGATGAGGCTGATGCTGAAGCAGAAATGCAGCACTGATGATTTGAGGTTTGATCAGCAGCGCAGAGCTTCCCTGATTTTATTCAGCAAGCACAGTGCAAATGCCCAGCACCAGCAGAGTGAGCTCCCCGCTCTGGAAATGCTGCTGTCACTCCTAGGAAAACATCTATTTTACGGATGTTCGCCTTCTTCGCGCTGCAGCATCGCTAACGGTGTGAACGGAGCTTTTGGGGAAGGTAAAGGATCTTAATTCAAGCCTTGGAGCAACTCTGGCCTCCAGCTTTGGAAAACTGCATTGGAAATCAGGAATCCGAGCATGCTAAAGATATTTGCATGGAAGCAGAAATTGTGGCTGATATGGAGAAGGTGTTTCAAAATAGGGAGGAAAGTTGTCTGCAGGAATGCTTGGGACGCTTTTCTGCTTTCTCTTCCTCCTTTCTCCCTTTAGGCTGTATAGATAAATCTCACTTTTCCCAGTTTAAAGATGAGGGGAAATGAAGCACATAGAGACCTACATTTTTCAAAGAGAAGCATATTTTTGGATGCTTGACTTCAGAAAATGAATGCCTGGCTTCCAGATGCACTAAACATCTGTATTTCTAGCTGAGCTCCACAAGAAAAGAATTTTTAAGAGAAAGGCATTTAATTCTGTTTCCAAAGGTAGTGAAAAGCATTCAATAAAAGTATTCCAAATTATTCATACTGTTTTGCACCCAGTGGGATCACACTTCAATCCTACTGATAGGAAAAAAGTTGTTTTATTTATAGGAAACAAGTCTCATTCCCCAACCTGTTAAACCAATGGAAGCACTTCTGAATGCACTGTGAGCAACTTATTTCATGTCAGAATCACAAAATAACTTAGAAGCATTAATTAATTAAGCACTGAGACCCAAACATGAGCTATCTCGACATTTCTATACCAAATCCATCTTACTGACAAGGAGGGGCTAAAAAGCATGAAATGACTTGTCCAGGGTCACAGGCAAGTCCAAGGCAATGCTAAAACTGAAATTCAGGAGTTCTTTTACTTCAAACCCAGAGTCTGTCCTCCAGCGTTGGGAACAAAGGAAAAAGGAATAAAGGAAAAGGAGGAGATGTATTAAGGATGCCCAGATGTTCTTGACACGGAGGGCATAGGTCAAATCTGAGATCCTATTTCAAAATCTAGAGAAAATTACCTTTCCAATGACATGTGGCGTGACCTTCAACTCCTAATAGTCTAGGAGCAGTCCATTTCTGAACGTTTGGATCATGCATTTTACATTCAGGATCTCTAAATCATCTCTTATCATTTACTTACTTCTCCCCAGTAATGAACACTATTTTCCTGCTGTATCTCTCTTTTCATGCGGGCTGCATCCTGCCAGACACTTTTCAAAAGCACATGAAAATTCTCAAAGCACAAACCTGACGTTTAAAGGTAAGACTCGGCTGTAGTTGCTGATTACTGCTTGCTCCTGTGTTTTGTACAGAGCGGGCAGACAGCCTGCCGAAGGCTGGGAGGCATTAAGCAGAGATGATTTTGAGGGGATCTCAACCAAATTAAACTTCTTTTTTTTTCAAGTAAAGCCCAGCAGGGGATCACAAAAATTAGGGTTGGATTTACTAAAAATGAAGTGCGCCGGTGATTAAAACATGGTTGGCTGCAAAATCCCAAACTGCATTTGACTGTGAAACGTCACCGAGCTAAGATAGTGTAGCTTTAATAAATTGTGTTGCTAATTACAAATATTTCCCAGTATCTCCAATTGTACAAGAAGGATGGAACCATTTAGTGACAATTTATTAGTGCGTATGCACAGATACAGTGTATTTTAATCTTCTTTTTCTTTCTTACTATTTTTTTTTCCCCAATTGGTTCTTCCAAATAGGAAAAAATTATAATCGTTATCTAAGCTCTTGACTTCCCTTGACTTAATTGCGATCTAAGCCCGCTTCTAATCTGTACAGATCACAGTTGCACAATTTGGAGTTTAATTTGAACCCCTAGTGAATACATGCGCAGAGGCTGGAGGATTTCTGCATGCACATGTCTGTGTGCTCGGTATTTTGAATATACCTTTTTTTCTCCAAAAAAAAACAGCAGAAAAAGGTCTCTCTGTCTTTTCCCTAGTAGCACACGCAGCATCTGCCTGCCTGCGGTACTGCAGCTTTCTAAAGAATTCAGGTTTTTTTTTTTCCACGACTCTATATTTCATGATATAAATAAAATTAAGAGCCTTTGAGGAAGAAAACCATAATTTGCTGAGAGTGGGGAAGACTGCAGTAATTCTTCGGTGCCTGGTCCACAGAGTGCGTCATGCCCCTGAGCTAGGGAGAAGATCCCTTTGTGCTTCACGAATGATATTGCAAAGCTGCTTAAGAAATCGGGATGCCTAATTCTTATTAGAACACTAAATTGGGGTTTTTCTTACACATCTTCACCTCACATGTGCCTCAGGAGGATTTCTCCATCCATTTAGAAATCCTGGGAAGGGGATCTCACCCTCTGCATTAACGCGGCTTCGCTGTGGAGAACGGGCAACCCAGATGAAGTGAGATACAACGTACCTAAAATTTGAACCAACCCACTTTTGAAGCTCAAGAGAGAGGAGTTACCTATTTTTCTATCTTTTTGATTATTAGTTTTAAAGTATCTGCCCATCCCAGATCAGGTTGAAACCCCAAAGCACTGAAATACTTCCATGTTTGGTGATTGTCCCTAGATAAGAGCAGAAGGTCCATGTTTGTCCCTGCATCATCTGCACAGCCAGGGAATAAGCTCAAAACCACTTCTCCTGCCACGGAGCAGAACACTCTTATCTCCCCTGCTCACTTGCTAACATAAAAGCAAAGCCACACACACTGAAAAAAATATTTGCTGTGCTTGTAGCTAAGATTTAGGTTGATTGCTCAAATAAGACTTCCCCAGTTTTAATTAGCTGCAGGGTGGGGGCCCTGCTCATTACTCTGAGAACGTAATGATGTTTCCGCTTCCATTTCCACAATCAAGTTCTTCTCTTTAGGAAGGGGCTTCTGGCATGTTAAAGATGGGCTATGAGCTAGCCAAGCATCAGCTACTGTTGTTGGACCAGTTTGGGGCTTGATGTGGGACTGTGGCTGGACTCCATCCTCTGCCCCAGTCTGGCCGAGGCAGCCTGTAGAGCCGAGACAGGTTTGGGGTAAATTCTGCACCATGTCCAGAGTCAGAGCTGACCTGTGCTGGATTTACATCTCCATTGCCCTCACCAGGACCTTGCAAGCCTGCGGTGCCTGCTTCAGCACTCCTGACATCTTGCCTGAGCTGAACTTTTCTTCCAAGAACAGAGCCCCAGACCCTCCCGCACGGTATTTTTATCTGCGATATATGCAAGGTTGTAATGAGTTCAGAATTATCCTCACCTGAAATGACGCATTGTCCAAGCTTTCTCCAAGCACTCTCTTACATGCCCGGAAGTCTCGGCTCCTCATGATTAACAACGACTCCAAATGGAGACTAAGAGACAAGTAATGAAAAATGTCCCCGCAAGACAGGGAGGCTGAATGTGCAAGAACGAATCCCTTTAAGGTGCCCCGAGAGTTACTTTTAGGACTATGATAGCTCCATTAGAGGGATCTAAGGTGTCACTTTGCATTTCATGCTACAGCGAAGTTTTCGTTTGACCAGCAGTGATTTGCACAACTTGTGGAAGTTTCTTTCTCGGGGCTGGCACATTAAAGAAAAAGGCTATACGGCGCTGCAGGCAAGATCCAATATTTTGTTGTCGTCTACAATTGCCTATTGACTGTGAAAAAGCAAATAACACAGTCTGAGCCACGCAAGCTTTTGGATACCTGCATCCAAGCCTGTCTTGCTGCTTAAAAAGAGACCCTTTGGTAAGTATTTGGGGGTGGGGGAGGATCCTGTTTTGCCTGACCCCAGAAGACGTGCCAGACTCTCCCAGTTAAGAAAAAACGATGTCTTTCTTTTAACTCAATTAGCAAACACTGCCAGCTCTGACAGTCCCCAGCTCAGTCCCCAGGCTGTCAGCTGCTGGTCCAATTTTAGTTTTGTGTACTGTCTAGATAGCAAATTTATTGATGAAATATGGTCGTAGGTGTAAGAAAAACTTGGAAGATCCGACACAACTTCTTGAACCTCTACTTACGAAGACGAATGTGTATCTTGATGAACTGGCAAGTGCATCTTTCTGTCCCTGAAGGTTTATGTATGTGAAAAAAAAAAAAAAAGAAATCTGCCAAAAAGATGCTGATACTTTGAACGTTGGCTTGATTCTTTGTTTTTGTTTTTCAGTCCTGCTGCAGTCAGTGAAAAAAAAAAAAAAAATCGGGAGAAAACAACACATAAATAATTGTTACTATGACAGTGCTGAGGAGACCCAGCCCCAGAGCAACGCTTTGTTCCACAAGTGTTTTTCTCGGCTTCAAAAGCCAAAAGCTACTTAAGGAAGAGTTTTTCCCTCAACATTATTGGGCACAAACAGATGCAGTTGGTACCCTGCTCCTCACACAGATGATGTCGTGTCAAGAGACTGGAGGGGAGAGTGGCAGGAGGGATCTGCAGGTCATCGACTGGGCAGAAATCCACCATCCACAGAAATCTTTGACTAAGGTTCGTGTTTCTCATTTAAATTAATTCTAAACTTATAGTACCTTGTAGTAAATCAGCTTCCAGTCTATGTGCCATGTTTCCAGTCTCTGAAAGCTTCAGAGGTCTCTGAAAGCTCAGCGTCAGCTCAGAAGAGATACCAGGGGACAGATTTAGAAGAAGTAAGTCCCTAAAAATCTGGGTTTTGCAAGATCTCAGCCTATGTAACTCTGAGGCCAATGCGATCTGTGGGAAAACATCATCTCGGATAATCAGGACCGAAATAATTGTAATGGGGAAGATCGTACACTCCTAAACCATCGTACGGAGGTCTTTGCATGCGTGAGGATGCAAAAGGGAATGGAAACCAAAGTGGTCAGGGCAAGGGGGGAATGGCTCCATGGTATGCTGAGCAGGGCTGGAGAAGAAAGAAATTCCTCCAGTTCTGAAAGGAAAGTTCCTTGAAAATGACAGTTAAAGTTCTCCTGAAGGACTGTGAGCATTGACTGGGAGGGAGTTACATCAGAAACAGAGGAGGTGGTGCAAACTCCTCGAATTCAGTGCTCATGGCTTTCCTTCCCAGAGCCTCTGGAGAGGAAGCAGTGACGGAATCCAACGAATCACACATGGAGAGGGGAGCAGGCGGGACTGCTGGCTACAGAGCCAGGGAGCAAGGGAAGGCAGAAACCCCTCAGAAGTGTGAGAAAAAACGTCCTTGATGAGTGGGAAGAGAGGGAGAGGCCACAGAGATAATGCTGCTAGCTTCTGTTTTGTGGCTCGGGTCTTCTCATCTTCTAACAGTCTGCGTTTGACATGAGCATGCCCTCATTATTTTAATTTAACTATAAGTTGTATATAGTATGTTGTTAATGCCTGGTGCATTGTTTGGTAGAAGCAAAAGGTTCTGAGCCCATAAGGAGGAAAAAAATCAATAAATTACAATAAAAGTGAAAGAAAAACATTTCTCTGGCAACCAGCAACGCAGCACCAGCAGGAGAAGCAGCCGCACTAAGGGGGGAGAAAAGACAGGGGAAAAAAATAAACAAGATGTCTCATTTGAAAAAAAAAGAAAAAAGAAGATAATTTAAAGCAAGGCACATGCTTTGCAGGAAAGGAGTAGTGAGCGAAAAGAAGAGAGCTGCATGGAATAATTCCCCTTGAAAGGCCTGGATAAGTGGGAAGGAATGTATCCCAAACAATAGCTGGGCTTTGCTGGGCACTAGAGACAAGTGAGAGGAGGAAAGAGAAACCACCACCACATGAAGCACAAGGCAGTAAGCTCTCTCCCTGCATGGCTTCTGCCTCAAAATCCTCTACTAAGCAGCCTCCAAAGCCCAAATTTCATTCTAGTGGGGAAAAAAAGACATTTCAGCTGGGTCTGCACACAAACATGCTGGGTGGCACTGGTGGCTCTGAAGCAGAACCCCACCATGGTGCCTGGTTCCACAAGAACATCTGGGGACAGGTCACAGCTCAGTCCTGCCTTTGCCTGCACCTTGATCAGGGGCTGGATCTTCAGTGGAGGGGGTTTTCTGGGCACTTTAAAGCCTCTGCTTTGGGGTAAAACAAAACGATGAGGAATACAACCCGCTCCAGGTCAGCGAGACTGGCTGGAGCAGGGAATGGGGCAGGATCTGACCCTCAGGCTGCAACCACATACTTGAGCTGACACTTCCAACCACTGGCTCTCTGCAGATGCTTCCGCCCATCCCTACTGCCCAGCTTCATAGGTGCTATGATCAACATGGAGGAGATGCGAGATCTACAGCCATGCAAACATCTAGCGCTTGGGTACAGAGTCCCTCACTTCATTTTACAGCTGGCTCTTCAGGCTTTTGTGTTCTGATTTTTATATCTCTTTAGAAACATGGAGAAGCCCAACGGTCCCCAAGACATCACAGTGGTCCCTGGCATGGCTACAGCAGCCATGTCCCTCCTGGATGTTAATGCTCATGGTCCCAATGCCTTAAATTTGAGCTAATCCGCAATTCATTGCTAAACAAGGCTTTGAGAAACTGGTCCTGGGAAGCGAGGCTTTGGAAATAAACTCTGGGCTTGGAAAGTTGTAAGGAAATGATCTAATTATTGGCTGCTGGGTTGTTCGCTTGTTTAAGAGTCCTTTAAAAGCGAGTCTGATCTATTCCCTTTGCAGGTTTCTTCCTCCCTGTCAATACTGAGAATTCATGTGAAGCAAAACACCCAACACATCGGATGATCTTCTCGCTTGCCTGGGAGTCGTGCAGTGTGCCCAATATTTTTCTAGTTGAAAGAGTAATCAAAAGGTTTTTAGAAGAAATGACATGGAAACACGCTGGTTTATATGCATGAAAATTATATATTCTTGGTGAAAAGCTCCTGACAGCAGCTAACAGTGAAAGGAACGGGTTGAAGAGGGAAACCACCGTTAATATGAGTTTAAAAGTAACAACGAAATTAAACAGGCATTCTCCAAACAAGGATTTAAAGGCAGATTTCAACCTAGGAAGCTCTGAACTAGCTGAAGGGAGATGCGTGGCTGCAGCAAGCCTCGTGCTCTTGTGGTGAAACCTTTGCCAGGCTCTTTGCTCCCAGGAGATCCTCCACGACTCCTCGCAATGCCCTTTTCTCCTCCTTCATTTACAAGATGAGGGCTTGTACGGGACTAAAGAGATGCACTAAGAATGTCTTCAGTGACTTTTTTCACTATTTAATCTATAGAATCACAGATGGGCCAGCAGAACATAGTCTCTCAACTGCCAGAGAGGACATTTTTGAGGACTTGACAGCTGACCAGAGGAATTGCTTTGTATTATACACCCAGTGAAGATCGGAGTTGGTGGGAAACACAGAATATACAGCGACTATTGCAGTCTGTAAATGAATCACCCTGGATGGGAACTCCTTTGTTCACTACCTCGCTATACCCTGTGCTGCACAGACAGCCTCACTGACATCATACAAACCAAGGAAGGGGTTATTAAAGCTAATCCTAATTTGAGTGAAAAAGAAGCAGGAGCCCCCACCACAGTCCTTGCTATGCCAGGTCCTCTCCAAACAGACAAGAATGATGATCCCCAGCTGCCTAAAGTCAGAGAGAAAAATCCTTCTTCTCCTCTAAACTTCTGTGGATTAAGCATGTCCATGTGTACATATCTACTCTTATTTCTGTGGGTGTCTAACCACCAAGACCCTTCCTCCCCCTGATCCTTGCTTGCTTGTCACCACCTGCAAAGACATGTGGCCTCAGCCTTGCATAAAATAAGAAACATGGAAAGCAATACAAGGCAAGCAATGAACATGACCATTGACTTCTCTGCAAGTTCACTTGTAAAGAAAAGTCGCAGGTGGAGAAAAACCAGAGGCAAGAGAGGGAAGAAAGCTGAGGCCCAAGGAGAGTCTCATGGCCATGGATAACTGGTTTGTTTTTCATGGGAATGCCCAGCTCCTCTGCAACGGGGCAGATTCCAGAGGAGGTATTGCCACCTCCTTTGCTTTCTCCTCCTCTTCCAAAGCCCTGTAACGTGACAGGCATTTTACAGAGCCGTCATTCTAGCAACCTTCAGTCTGCACGCTAAATAATGTGAAATTCACCCAGTCTGGACTCAAACACACTGAGGTATTTCAGTCTGAGTGCCAATTCACTCCTTGTGTGGGGATAGACAATCGTTTCTCCATCCCAACATCCTGCCCACCCGAGGGCCACAGACAGGTACAACCAGGCAGGGTAGATTTAGGTTAGACATGAGGAGGAAGTTCGTTACTATGAGGGCTGTGGAACACTGGAACAGGTTGCCCAGAGAGATGGTCCAAGCCCCATCCCTGAAGACATTCAAGTCAGTCTTGATGGGGCTCTAATCAACCCGATCTAGTTAGAGATGTCCCTGCGGACTGCAAGAGGGTTGGACTAGATGGCTTTGGAAGGTCCCTTCCAACCCAACCATTTTATGATTCTATATGATCTCACTGTCCTCCAGCTCTCCTTCTCCTGCAGCATCCAGGGAAGAGCAGAGCATCCTTCTGCCAGGTGACAGTCACGTATCACAAAGGCAATTTGCCATCATCATTATTCTGCTGTAGTCATTCAACAGCAACCACCCCAAACCTGCCTTTTCAATGAGAATTGGGGTATTTTTCAGCCTACTTGATCTGCCAGAGTGCTGAAGCCTGGGAAGAGTCCTAGACCGAGGGTAGACCATAAGGATCTGATTTCAAATATTCCCGCCCATCGGCCCCATTCAGAAAGAAACTGAAACTCGTGCCTCACTCCTTGTCTCGGTGAAGTCATAAGCACAGGAGTCAGAATTAAGCGAGAAGGCAGCGCTGCGCGACGCATCACCTTAGGCATCAGTGTTAACAAAGCAATACAGACGCTACGAGGCATCGCTGTGCCAAAGGTGTAAAACACACTTTATCTTCCTCATCACGCTATTGAGAGAACTCCAAAGAAACGTGCACGTGTCTATATTTAACTCTTGGTCGTTTTTAAAAATAAATAAAAAAGAAATTATTCAGCTCATACAGGCAATGAATATAGGCCACAGAATCCAACACACAGCAGCAAAAGTACTCCATTATTAAGTCTGTAATTGCCAAGAATTAATTTGCTAATTGCATGCAACTAATCTGCGTCCTTTTTGTTTTATATCAATTAACAGAGTAATTAAAAAAAGCAATCTTCTTGATAGTTTCTCACTGGCAGACTTAGCCCAGCAGAGCTAATGAAAGAGGGCCACCCTTTAACTAACCTCATTAGTATCTCTTCTTTTGTTAAACATCCTACAAAAAATAGTTAATTTTGCTGCATGAAAGTCCTTGATGTTAGACTGCTAATGAGGGGGCCACCCAGCTCTGATTTGGTGTTTGTTTGGAGAGCGGCTCTGCTCGATGCAAAGCAAATGCTTGTTCCCTGCCTTGCTGCCCTTTCAGGGATGGAGAGTCAGGTGGACAACCAGAGCTGGGTGCTGGTTAGAGGTCTACAGCTATGAGCAGTTACCAACCCTTTAAAGTACCCTCCAGGTCAAAAATGAAATTTGTTCTGTGAAAAAAAAAAAGCAAATAAGAGGAGACTTGGAGACTTGACCGCCAGAAGAGAGCGGTTGGGATATGGTTGCTTCTAGGTTGTGATCTGAAGAGATACTGCTCTGACAGCGGAGCTGGGCAAAGAAAGCAAGATGAGTTTCCAGCCATGGCAGAGATGATGTGCTGGAGGTTGTACACACGGTGTAGGTGATCCGTGCAGAGAGCAGCCAGATGTGGCTGTGGATGCTTGCGCAGGCTCAGCCGAACTGTGGATGGGTGGGAGCTGGGAGATGCACAGGGACCTGCTGGGATTTTCAATGGCTTGAAATTTCCACTCTTCACCTGCACTGCTGAAAGCCTCCAAGGAGCTCTGCTCCTTGGCAGCTCCTAGCTTTAAGAATGCCTGTGCACAAGGGGAGTACAAGCGCTCATCGCAGACACACTTATAACATGTCTCTGGCTTGCAGCTATCTAACACCTTTGGAGGATGCTGGTGTACGTGGCAGTGATGTCTAAGGCATGTTAAAGGTGCTGGGCAGGGGAAGAGTGATTAGACAGAGGGGAATCACCAACAAGGAGGACAGGATGGATGTGTGGCTCTGCCTGTGTCGCTGTGATTCAGGAAGGAAAATATTGCTCTGATTACAGAATAAAATACAAACCAAAGTCCTCGCAACCTGGTTGAACGTAGAATCATAGAATGGTTAGAGTTGGAAGGGACTTTAAAGATCATTTAATTCCAACTCCTTGCCATTGGCAGAGACACCTCCCACTAGACTAGGTTGCTCAAAGTCCCATCCAAGCTGGCCTTGAACACCTCCAGGGATGGAGCATCCACAGCCCCCTTGGGCAACCTGTGCCAGTGTCTCACCACCCTCAGAGTGAAGAATCTGCAAGTTCAGCTGGGCACTGTTTTGCTTTAACACAGTCTTCCCCAGAGCCCGTGTGCTTGGCTACTGCCCACATTCAGCAGGATAAAACCCCATAAATATTTCTTTTTTTACTGTTGAAAGAGATATTCCATAATATTCTATTGTCCAAAGGAGGGATTGTAGGGAGAACTGCAGCATCACTACCGTAGGACATGCACTAGTTCTCAGGGCTTTGCTTTTGGGGTCTGCTGGGTTTGGAGACCCCCATGCCAGTGGACATGACCCATGACTCATTCCTGCAGCTAGCAGTGCCACAGTGGTGTGCACAGAGCTGGGCCACGCGGTGACTTCTCAGCTCTGGTTTAGCACCACGCCACTCACCCACCTCCTTGCCAGGCTCATCTGAAGGTGTTTGCAGCTCATGTCCTCTTTTTCTGTCAGCTCCTGGAGCTGAAAACTGTCCTTGCTGTAATGAGATCTTCCACCAGGAGGCAAGTCAGGCTTCACACCCGCACAGCAAAGAGCAGAAAAGGCTCTAGTCAAGAGCTACCTGTCACCATGGAGGGGTCCCAGATGATGCTTGGGTGCCAGTGACACCAGGAATTTCTCTCTGAACACATCAGATGAGACTTAGAAATTTTTCTTTGGGTTGGATTTCTAGATTGCTCAGTAGATTTACTGGAAAAGATGTCAGAGTAGCAGGTGGCAGCGTTTGCAGCGTTTCCTGCTCCAGGGGCTGGGCTTTCTCAAAGGAGACCAAAATAGGTCTGAAATTATCTGAAATGACAAGATGAAAACCAGACAGGTTCAAAAACCTCCTCCCAAGTGAGCTGGGAGCCCAAACCCTGGACAGAGACAGAGCACGTTGTGTTTCTCTTTAGGGAGCATTTTGGAAGCCATCTCTTCCTTCAGACAGCTTCTCCTGAGTTGGGTGGATATTCTCCATCACATTTCAGGGACACTTGCCAGTGAGATGCTGGACCCGGTCCTGGAGCTCCTTCGACATGAACCAGAGCTCATTTCACCTTTCTCCTACCTATTACCTGTGCCTTCAAGACATGCTCTCCTGGGTAGCTGAAAGCTTTTGGTTGCTGCCAAGTGAAAAGAAGGGATAAAATACAAAAATAACCCACAACTGCTATTGGTGCCTTTGAAGCAACGGCTTCTTTGCACCAGTGAGAGCTGAGAGCTGGGCGAGGGGGTCTCCTGCCCTAGGACATCGTTCTATGACAAAGCATTTTTGACCCAAACTCTCACCCAGATACTAATTACAGTTAAGGACCGAGCCGACTCGCTCCCTGTGACTCTGAAATAGTGAAAACTGCTTGTTGCTGTTTAAAACCATCAAGATTTTATTTTCCTCCCTCCAAGCGGGGATGTCTCGGGGCCCGGAGGACAGCAGTGCCTGTAGCCGCCTGCCTTGGCTGCCCCGAGCGGGGAACAAACGGGAAATGAAGCAGGGGAGGGAAGCGAGGTGTTACCACCAAGGGAGGAAAAACGGGGAGAGAGAAAGAAAGAAAGAAGCCAGATTTATGCTTCAGCCATTTTCCTCCGTAATCAGCTTATGTTGTAGAGTTAAATGAACCGACGGGGAACTCACGCAGGCGGATGGGGCTTGTCAGCAGAGAACTTGTAAATCACCCACCGGTGTGAGAAGCGCGTGCAAGGGCGGGCGGGCGGGCGAGGTGGTGGGTCATGAAAGGCTGGCAGGTTGTGTGAGGGTGGTGGGTCGTGCAAGGGTGGTGGGTCGTGCAAGGGTGGTGGGTTTTGGAGCCAGGGCCGGCGTGGCGGGGGCAGGTGGGGCTGGCGGGGGCCCAGCGCCTGCGCTCGGCAGGTTCCCCTCCTGCCAGGCCTGGTGTGAAGGAGCAGCTGAGATGAATTGCAATACCTCCCACTCCTCTGCCCATTTGTTTCTTATGAATGCATAATGAATGCTAATGAATTCCTCACTTGGGGCATATGGTTAAGACATATAGAGCCTAACCTTGCTACAAAGAAGAAAGACCTTGATGGTACAAGATGGGGGAGGGCCGGGAGGAACGCAGGGAGTCGTGAGCCCAGCTTGGGTCAGCGGGACTCATCCTGCTCCAGCACAAGGTCTTGTTCAAATGCAAGGGCTACAGGACCTGGAGGGGGGAAGAGGAAGAGTTTACTTTGCTACTAAAGGAAAGGCAAACGTACGTCCATGGGTATGTTTTAGAGGCTGAGAGTTGCCATGAGGTTAAAGAAAAAAGATTTCTGTGGAGAAATGGAGGGTATCTGATGGAAAATGTTTCACAGCAGTGCAGAGAGGAAATGGATACACAAAGATTCAAAGGTCGTGTTGGATAGGACCAAAACCACCCTAGTTTATGCTTCTTTATGTCCATTCAGCCCTTGAGCTTCTCAACTGAGAGTGGTGACTGGAGGTGCTGTGTAGCACCTGAAGTGAGGGATGGGTTTGTGCAATAACCAGTTCTTCTCCAGAAACTTGGCAGAGCCCCAGCTCCCTGGGCAGGCGCTGAGCCCACGTCTGACAATGGGTCCCATGCTGAAAATGAGTAATTCTGCCTGAACTGCAGCAAAATGGGGTGATACCCGAGGGCTGATGGGGAGAGAGGGGCAAAGCAGAGTGGTGTGAAGATGCTGCAACTGCACCGCAAATAACAGCTTCGGAAATGGAGAGAAGGATGTTAAGCAGTTAACAGGAGATGTGATGGTGGGGCCCAATGGCCAGTGTGACAGCAGGAGAGGCTCAGGATGACAAGGCAGAAACCTCAGACCTGAGGATGATGCTGGAGGTAACCGACACAGCCACACCAAAGCAAAGCAAGTGGCATGCTCTGGTGCCAAGGACCTTCCTCCCCTCAAATCCCATCCCTAACGGCCCCAGGGATCCCTGTGCTCCTTCAGTTACATTCAGCCTTCTAAATATGGAATATTTTATACTCTGAATCACAACCAAGTCATCACTGAGGGACACACAGAAGACATGAGTAACCCCCACCCATCAGAACTGCAGCTGGTGACACCTCAGGGCATCCCCAATGGCAAGACACATCTATATTCAGGCAACCTAATCGCATCCAGTGTGTCACAGGTTGGTTTAGTGGTATTACAGAAGGTCACCGTAGGCCTGATGGCATCAGCGCAGATCGGGATGCTGCAAAAGGATGAGTTTGTGGTTCTGCTTTGGGCTGATAGGTGAGCAAGAGGCTTGTAAGCAGATTTCTGCCTTCCTCCCTAGAGATCTCAGGTGCTAGAGCCTTACGGGTTTGTGCTGCAAATTCCAGGCGACGTCCCAGCCTTTCATGACCTAATATATTTGGAAACTACTGTGAGCCTTCTTTTTTAATTGGAAGAGCTAAAAACTTGACTCTCTAAGCAACTTTGGATGTAGCCATGAAGTGCTGCCAGTATCCCAAAGATGCAAAAACTTACAGACCAAGATTTAAATGAGCTAGCTTAGATACCTGCAAAACCACAGATCTCTTTACTGGGCTATAAGCTGAACTTCTCCTGGCTGGGCTGTGGGTCTGCGTACAGCCCCTGGGTCTCTCCTTTCAGTCCCAAGCCAGGCAGCCCTAACAAGCTCCAATATTCCTCCATGGCTTGCTGTCATGTTTGAGAGATATCAACAGACACACACCCTGGTGGCCTGTTCCCAAAGGCTTAGAAAACACCAAGAAAATAGTCAAGGACTTTGAAAGTGTTCAAAAAACATCAAAAGAAACTTTCACCCACAGCAAAACTTCTTTCAAAAACTGTCATAGGACCCTTTTGGGAGGCTGCAGCCGGCAGATTTTTGAGTGAGAACATCCCTCTTGAACAGCTGGGGTCTGAGCTGACACGTGAGCTGGATGCTCCACCATCAGCATTAGGACTTTGGCCACTGGGGGTGAAGGCTTGTCTTTTACTTTGCTATTTTCCAGCCAGCTTTATCCGTGTCCTCTCCCCTAAACTGTAGCAGGAGCAATTGGATGGATGCTTCTGTAACTCTTCAAGGTATCACTGTCCTTTGCTGTCCATCTCGTGCTTTATAACAGGAGCTGAGATTGGTCAAAACAATGCAGAAAAGCAGCATTTGCCATAGCTTGCGACTGCTAATTTATCAACGCGTTTCCGAGAACAAAGCAGCCCAGGTACCTCACTGAGCAAGCGGTGAAAAACAGCAGAGAGCGAGCTGGAAAAATTTCAAAGTCCTTCTAAAAATTAAAATCTGAAAGCCAGCCAAGTCCCAGCAGCCGAGTGGAGGTGCGAGGCATTTAGTCTCCGGGGTGGGCAAAAGCAGCCGACTGCCGTATGCAGTGTGCATCAACACCTCTTGACACTTATGAATATGGGGCTGGTGCTGATGCCCACTTGGATGAAAGAACAGAGTGAGATTGCCAGCGTCGAAGTGGGTGGAAGGGAGGGATGATCTGCAGCAAGATGTTGGGTTTTCTTTAACCCTCTCTCACACAAAGAGCAGCCCGTGCCGCTGTTTGTCTCGGGGCTTTGAGCCGTGGAGATTTAAAGACTGCAAATGCTTGGGTGCAGGTGAACTGAAGGATGGATCTGGGCTAAGCTCATTGGAGGGGATCCGTATGAGTGTCTGCAGCTGACCCACATGAGGACACTGATAACGCAGTGCTGGGGGAAAAAAGATCTGACAGATTTCTTAAAGCACTGACTTGATTTGTAGACTTGCTTTAGTTTGCTGGGAGCTGTGGTTGTTGAGCAGCTCTGGAAACTCGGGTGCTTTGCATGTCCCGCAGTACTTTGCAGAAAACAGAGCAGCAAGCCCCAACTCCCAAAAAGCAGGGAATCACGCTGCCATTCAGTTTCCAAGCCTTGGTGACCTCTTCCTCAAAGCCAAGAGAAGATACTGTGATCACCTAAAATAGCTCTTTGCAATAAAATATAACAGCAGGAACAAGAAGGTTTCAGTGAAAGCTGCTGCTAAGTTAAGGCTCAGCTTAGAGTGTATTTTAAACCCCTACTATATAAATACGAATTCATGTATATGGGGGCAGCCGGGATGAGGGTTTGGGTCACGGCAGCCTCACCAATGGACCGAGAATCTCTTTAGTCTGCAGTGCCAGTCTCCTTCACTTTCAGACTTCTTAGTTGTGGGTTTTGGCTTTTGCCAAATCCTAAGCAAAACAACAAAGGAAACCCAACCTGTCCTGCTCTCCTTCCTGCCCCTCCTTCTGCTCACCTTGCAAGAGGCATCCCCAGCAGAGCCCCAGGGGCCACAGCAGCAGCATCCCACTATAAAGCCTCCCTGGCTCCCCCAGAGCCAACCAACCGGGGAGCTCACCCAGGAACTCTCCTCACGCTACCACATTTGCATGACAGACGGCTCCTTTGCATTATCCACCTCTTCCCACAGAGGCCTCATCCATCCCTCGGGTATCCCGTGGGGATATCTGCTGTCGCAGGCTGCTTTCCACCCCCTCGCTGCCCACCCTCGTCCTCACTCCTATGTGCTTCCAGCAAAGCATCGCTCTGAGAAGTTGGCCTCACATTAACTTCTACTCATGCTAGCTCATTCTGTAATTTGCCTACAATTTCAGGCTTCCGAGATGCAAAGAGTGAGACAGTCCTTCGACACCTGCGATGACCACCCTGCGTGGACAATTTCCAGCTTGGCCTCAAGCCCCCAGCTCACCCCAGCGAGGGGCTTTGGTGGGCAGGAGGAAGAAAGGAGCATCTCTCCGGGAGAGCCCCAGTCCTTACCCCAGCTGCAACATGCACCGTGCCTGATACGTTGTAATGACATGAAAATGAACAGAATAAACTGACTGAGTGGCATTGTTATTAACCTTTGTTACCTCAATAAATCACACCAAAGAGTAGCAATTACTCCCGTTTCTGACAAATACTGGTTACGCAGCGGATTCCCCCCTTGCTCTCTGTCCCGTGCCCTCTCCTTTGCTCTCTTGCATGACTGGAACCAGGAAGGTGCAGTACATATCACAGTGTTGAAAGGAACAGGAATAATTTAACAGCAGCTCACAAAGGCAGGTAACCGATAACATGAGACTTCCATGGCATCCATCTACTTCACTCTTAAACCATCTCCTTCACTCTTAAGTCATCTACTTCGCTCTTATACGATCTACTTCACTCTTAAACAAGGCACTAGGCTCTCCAGGAGCTCTGCATCCCTGGGTGGATGCTGGTCCTGGTCCTAAACCCAAAGGCACAACGGCACTCATTCATCCACGCAGGCACGGATGCGGATGTGTGTATTTCTTCTGCATCAAGCTTTGGATCTCAGGAATTGCTGAATGAAAAGGCTGGGAAGTAAAACCTCCCCTCCTCCGAACTCTGGTCCAAGGTATGAGTCAAGCTCTTGGCCCTAAATCAGGACCAGCAATTGGGCTTTCTGCATCGCCGTCACTTGGCTTGGGTTTTTGTCACGTGCGGTGTCAACACCGATATGAGTTCAGGAGCACGATGCTGCTCCCAAGCCAGCTAATTTCTGCGGTCGGTGCCATGCTTGCTGATCAATAAGTTCAGAATGTAGTCAGCACAAACAGCCTCGCAGCGGAGTGCTGTCCTGCTGTCCTTGCATATTTAAAGCTATCTGGGAAAAGGACCTTTCAACAATGATATTCAATGAGATTTAAAAATCAATCCTCATTTGAAGAACCTCGCAAAGTATTGTAGCAACCATTGTTGAAGTCCCCGGATTAATAATAAATCAGAGTCGACAAATACTTTCTGCATTTTTTACTTTGTGGATTTGTTTCACAGAGGACCCGGTTGTGGGCACAAGAATTGAGACGTGTCTTTAAAGAACGATTTAGAATTACAATTCACTAAACTTTGAAGGTCTTTTTGCTAACCTGGCAGAATCCCTGTACTTTATTTTTTTTTGGTACTATTTTGTCTTCAGAAACCCACGGAAGTGACTTTGGGGGAAATTCCCTGGGAATTTCCAAAGTAACAGAAGTACCAAAGAATATGTGTCAACATATGCACATAAATATACGTGTATGTGTATGTATTTACACATATCTATATATTTACGTGTACATATTTCCAGTGTAACAGCAGGATTATAATATCCAAATTGCCCAGTCTTAAAATAGTTTGAAAGGAGAATTGAACAAATGCTTTACGGACAGAAATAGCTGAGTTTGGCTTCCTCCGGCAAGAGATTTGCTCGTGCAGCACGTAGCATTCCCAGTTCCTGCCTTCCCTGTCCCAGGAGCCTGCATGAACGCACTGTGTGAACAGGACCGCTCCATGGACCAGGAAACATGGAAGCAGCGCTGGGCTGGTTACCAAGCTGGGTGAAACCTTCCTTTTGAGATTGCTCTGCTGGGCTGTATTTGCTTTCTCATGCTTAGATTTTCACTAATCCCGCATGAAACACCAGTCTCTGATATCAGCACCCTCCAGTACAGGATCAGTGGTCCCTGGCTATAGGTGCTGGATGAACCCAGAAGACACAAGAGTGGCCCAAAAGCATGGGTGACCCTTACCTCTCTGTCTGGAAGACACCAAGAGGACAATAGAGATGATCGTGTGAATACCCTGAATAAATTTCACGGCAATGGTTTATTTCCACCGACACCATCTCAGGAGTGTAACAGTGCGTGGTTTTCACGCAGGGAACTACAAGTGGTAGTACCGGCGGGAAATATCCAGCTCTTTCTGAAGCGACTGCTCGCCTCGGTAGCTTTGCCGTTGCTAGATCTGCAATGAGCCCCAACCTTTGTTTTAGGTCAGCTCAAATCTAATTTAGGGAGGAATTTTTGTTGTATGGATGTCTTTGTGACTTATGTGCTCAGAGTTGATTTTACTTCCCCAATCTTATTAAGGACTTATTATAGAGTAAAGACTTCTGCAGAGTCCATGAGGGTATGGGAGAGGTGCCCTTTATCGCTAGCGAGGGGTACATGTGCGAGCTAGGAAGAGCGGAAGGGAAGCCAACCAGACATAAATCATCCAGAATGGCAGCCAGTAGAGCCTAAAACCCACAGAAAAGCAAGATTATTTTCCTCCTCTTTTCAAAGAGCAGAGGACCTGATCCAAACTCTTGGCAGCGAGCAGAGACTTCAGCAGGCATCAGGCGTGCAAGAAACGGGACAGGACCTCTTCCCAACTAACCTCGGCAACCTACTTTCTGTACTTTCATTATCCTAAATTAATCCTTCCTCTCCTGCCTCCCCCACTGCTTCTGAAGAAAGGAGGTGGGATTTTGTCACTTCCATCAGCGCGAGAGGAGCGGGGCTCGTTTGGGGATGAGGTGGCTGGAGCCCACATTTCCTTCCCTTTCTTTTCCGCTGGAGCATACGACAGTTTGCAATGGGAGGACCAGGCGGTCGCAGGAGCAAAGTACTGAAAAAAACCCACCCAGTCCCACATCACAATGACTTCTCTCAGATGATAAACATAATAATAAAACCCCTCCTAGTAGCCAATATGATGCTAATGCTTCTTAGCTCTGTCAAAAGTGAAAACAGCTCCTTGCTGTCAATTACTGGAGGGACAGCTGGAGTCTCTCCTCTCACTGTCAGGATGCAGACATATTGCATGTCATCGAGAAGGTAACAAATTCACCAGGACAGCATCACCATCTGTCACCAACAGAGACACCGCCGAAACAAAGGGTCAGGCTTCGGCGCAGAGCTCGGGCCTGATCTTACCCCGTCTTGCTCGTCCTTTGCCGCGAAGCGGAGGGATGCAGATGGAGGTGCCCCCAAAAGCCCCATGCCGGGGATACACGGGGGAGTTTGGGTTTATAAACCACAGGGACGAGCTTTGAGTTTTAAAATTATTGTTTTCACCAGAAAACCTCGTGCTGAAGCCTCCAGACCCTGCTGATGGGTATACGTCTGCTTTAGCGTCGTCCCTCACCCAGTTTCCATCTCCAAACACGATGTTTTCCGGCGTGACCTCACTACGCATGAAGCATCTTCCTATGTGCACGAGTAGGTGCACTTGGGCTACTCATAGGAGTAAAACGACACGCATGGAGGGCTGGGGGATCAGGCTGTATGGTGGTTTGTTTGGGGCCAGATGGTTGATTCCCCACATTATTGAAGTCTGACTGCCCTGGATCCGCTCTCATGAGGAGATGCTCGCCCACCCTGGGAAGGCACTTACACTGGTCCAAACCCTACACATGATCTAAACCCCAGTAAAACGGCAAGTAATTTTCTCCTATGCTTTGAGGTCATTTATAGTATTTAACCAGCTCTTCAAAAACTTCAAAAAATACTCTTCAAAAAAAGCCCACCTCAATTAATAATGCCATATTTTAAAAACATGTTTTTGAAGATGCTCTTCAGGAGAATAGTGTAAATAATGTAAATAATTTAAGCGACTTTTTTTTTTCTCTAGCATATATTGTTGTGCTATTTAAAAATAACCCACATAACTCCATTCTTTCACTCAAGACGAGGCTTATTTCCAACTGATGATGTGCTAATTACTCCGAGAGCAAAATTTATTTTTGACAGAAAAATCACGGCACTGAAAATCACGTAGGGGGTTGAGACTTCAGATTAGTCTGAAAGAAAGATGTTTCTGCAGAACTAGCCCAATGTGACAATGCAACATGTTTCACGTAGCTCCTGTGCTCATGTTACAGTGTTAATTTGGGATACCCTGCGGCTGCTGGCAAACGCGGCACCGCGGGGTCCAGCTGACATCTGGGGATACCCTTTGGGTTTCCAGAGTCGGATGGCAGCTTTCCTGTTCGCTCTCAGTTCCTAGATCCAGAACATAGAATTTATACTCTTAAATATCTCAGGTGTTATTTAGAAGTTTGCTCAGGAGTCAACCCGGTGGAGGAAATGGAATTACTTGGAATTAAATAGCACAATTCAGGCTTTGGCAGTCATCAGGATGCTGCTTTGCCCTGGTCCTGCAGAACTTCCCTGGAAAACCTGCCTCCGCCTGGCTCTATTGCACAGTAATAATCCAAAATAAGCACAACTGAGGTTTGATCTTAATTCCGAAGTGCAGCAAAAAATGGACTTGCTACAGCTCCTTCCCAACTTGTGCTTCTTCTGCTGAGATTTACAACTGGCACACAGTAGTTCATAGAAAAAAATGTTACTGCAGACATAAGGATACATCTCTAACTAGGAGAAATAGTCCATCCTCTAGTCACAGGCCTACGTGCCAAAATTCATTTCATGCTTTAGGCTACAACAAGTGACAACCGACTACCCTGAACCATACAAAACAACTTTTAGAGACGTTACAACTGCCGCTTCCCCCCCTTCCCAGCACCCTTTCATCTCTCACACCCAGGACAAACATCTCCAACCCAGAAAGGCAGAGCATGGAGCTGAGAGGCTGCATCCCCTGTCCTCCCCTCCACCCCATCCTTCTCCCTCAACATGTGTGGGCTGCCTTGGGATTTCTCACTTGACACTCCTCCAAGGTTATGTCAAGACTGCTATGAGGTGGAAGTTGTGGGATCGTCCTGGCTAGATGCTGGAAATGAGACTAGAGTTGTGGCTGGTGGTCCTCCTTCCATCCCCCCATCCCTTTCTCCTGCCCTGCTGCACCCTTGTCCTCTCCTGCAGAAACCAGGAGGTGCTTGAGGAAGCTACAAAACTTCCATGCTCAGTGCCACATAAAGCCACATGAGTGAAAGGAAGAGGTTTGTACGCTGGTTTGGGAGAATGGCTTGTTTTTGGGAAAGGAAGGAGGTGGTGGTTGTCCTCGTTAGAAAGGAGGGCACGAAATGGTCCCGTGTTCATCACCATGAGCCAAGGACAGGTGGTTTGGGATGCGATTGCTGCCTTCATCTAGACCTGCCTTAGTCCCTTCTCTTGGGGAAGACAGAGGTGACTCACTCATTGCACAATTTCTACAAAAGCTACTTCCCTGAACTGCCACCATTCTTGGAGGTGGCTTTTTGGAAGACTTTTAGTTGGCCTTTGCTCTGCAAACCTCACTATGTTCATTTTGCTGGGAAGAGCAGACAGCCCAAAAACTCAGTTGTGGTTCCTCTAACAAACCCTTTCAGGAAGGTGTTTTCTCCTGAGGGGAGATGAGGCCATTGGTGAGGCTGTGACAGGGCATGGAGTTGAGCCCTGAGGTCTCTTGAGCTACTTCTCTGCCCTTCAGGACGTCTTTAATCCTCATCCCTACGTGGAACATCCTCCAGTGAGCAAATATCCACCTCCCAGAGAACCAAACATGTGCAGTTTGCTGAAACTCAGAATTTGACCACTCAGTTTCAACACAATCCTGCCTTAAAACAACCTCAGAAAAATCATTTAGGAAATCGTATCCACTTGTTGCTCCTTGAGGGGTGTCCTGCTCTGAAGATATCACCTCTGCACAGAAACCACCTTGCTTAAACCCCAAGTTGCAAGTTTAACTGCACTGAACAGATGAAGCCTGGGCCACACGTGGGATATGGACAAGGTTTTAATTCTCTCGTTGGCAAAGGTTTCTGCAAACCAAAGCAAGTCCTGCCCTGGCTGCCCAGCTTAGAGCCATATGAGGGTATTTTATCTTTATGGCCACACAAGAAAAAGACCAAATGATCACATGCTCCACATACCCCTCTATAACTTGGTCCATGCTGGGCAGCTGACTTCACTTGTTGACTTTCACAAAGCCCTGTGTAGCTATTTTGGAACTAGAGTTGATCTTTATGCACCACTGTGGACCCAGATTTTAGAAGAACACTCACATCTCTTTTGAGGTGCTGCTCAGAACATTCTGCTCTCTCCATCGCTCTGCCCGCAGAGCCCTGGAGCCACCACCAGCAAAAGAGAAAGGAGAAACCTGATGCTGCTCCTTTATTTAACAGAGTAGAAAACTTCAAGAGATAAAAACTTAGTTTGAAAGCAATATCTGCACTTTAGATGTTGCTCGGATTGTTACTGCAATATAGAGGCATGTTGAAATATAGCTTGTGCTGCTGTCCTGAGCCTGCGTTTAGGTGATGTCCCCACATCATGCGTTATAGCAAGGCTCTGTCAGTGGCACTGGGTATAAAAATTGCTTCTCCCTCCAGTGAAATGCAGCTGTCTCTGGGGTGGAGAGAGCAGTTGATAAAAATGCAGTTACTTCATTAGTTTGGACAGGGAATGGAAAAAAATTGGAGAGCTACAGGGGAAGTCAGGTGGGGAGAAGCTGATGTGAGGAGCTGCTCTAAGGAAAGATCTTCTCTTTGAACACAAATGGTTTTTCAGTGGGGATTTTTGGCATTGGCCACATTGTTCTTGCTGAAACAATTGTGACATTCCCTTTAGAACTTTTCATTTCTGCTTGTGATTCCACAGAATCATAAAATCATTAGGCTGGAAAAGATCTCTAAGATCACCAAGTCCAACCATCAACCCACACTACCATGACCACTAGACCACGTCCTGAAGAATCACATCTACATGTTTTCTGAACACCTCCAGGGATGGTGACTCCACCACTTCCCTGGGCAGCCTGTTCCAGTGCCTAACCACTCTTTCAGTAAGGAAATTTTTCCTAATATACAACCTAAACCTCCTCTGGCACAATTTGAGGCCATTTCCTCTTGTCCTATCACTAGTTACAAGGGAGAAGTGACCAGCATCCACCTCTCCACAACCTCCATTATGATTCAGTCCGTTAAAAAATCAGCAAACTTTCCAATACATGTCCCAAAAGTCATGCACATCTTTGAAGCAACAAATGAAAACAAATCTAAAACCAGTATGAATTCTGGAAATTCTGGGTTTTCCCAGTAACTTGGCCAGCTACGGTATGCAGTGGGCAAACAGAAACGTCACCGTTGTACCTCTGAGGACCCAGAAGGAGGGAAGACGTTAGCTCAGAGGGGTTATGAAGGTCTGCACACCGCAGGACAGCTGAGCCAGGGCATGTAGGCTTGCCCAGTACTGGTTCAGAGGCCTTTTATAAACTGGTGAAGCTTTTCACCACAGTCTCTACAAAATGGAGAAAAAATTGCACCAAAGGTGTTAGCAATTCTTTTTTTTTTTTTTTTGAGTCAACAAACTAGTTCGCTAACACATTTGAAGTATTAGAAATGTGCGTCTTTGGGATTTTTGTTTTGCTCTTTAAAATCTTTCCCACACCAAGTCTAAGGGACTTGGCTCCACTGACATCCAGAAGACAGAGATTCGTGCCTAAGACTTGAGGCAAGATTTATTGAAGGAAAAACTAGTAGATTCTTTCGACATTTCTCTTTGGTGCACTGTGTGGTCACCTTCACCTCTTAATGAATCACAGTAAAAAGCAAAGCAGCTGTGCTGGAACTGGAAAACACCCTCCCAGTTTGCTCCAGTTAAGATGCAAGGAGATGCCAAGGAGAGCAAGCACATACCTGCTCACATAGACCAGGTAAAAGACCAAGTATACAGCTAATGATTTCTTGTTTTCAACTAGTAGCTTTCCATCAAGGTAGATAAATATCTGAAATTTGTTGTTATATTTTGGTATTTTCGTGAAACTCAGTTTCGCAGGTAATTTCACAAGCAAACACGAGTGTCTGATCACGCAGGAGCGGCCAGGACCAGGAGCCTTCAGGGAACGTACAACTACATGGGCTGATTTGTGCTTTGTTTTAGTCTCATGGGTAAAATTCTGCCAGTTGCAAACTTTCCGTTTCAGGTATTTACATGCAGAAGCTAGTATGTGATTTTGCAAATCTTTAGAAGAAAAAAAAAAAGCTTTTTTTTCTTGTCCCCTTGTAGCGGGATTTATTTTTTTTTCAAAGTCTCACAGATGTAGATGCAGTTTACACTAAAAACCAAAGAGAATTAAACACTTGACGTTCTTAGGCAAGTTCAAGAAATCCCGATTACAATTTTAAAGGTTTTACTTGCAGCTGAAGTCCTTTCTTCTCCAGCAGACAGGGACTAACCACATCTATGCACTCAGAGATGGATTTTTCCTGCAATTTTAAAAATATCTGAGCACCTGAAGGTGCATATGGGCGTAGTGTGATTTTTGAAAGCTCTTGAGTATCTTCTTTACCAGCTGCTAAATGCAGTTTTGAACAACGCACTAGACATCTGCATGAACTTTCAGGCAGAGAAGAGTCCTTATAAACATGGGCTACTTTTTATAGGGATGAATATAGAAGAACGTAGACAAATACTTCTCCGAAGGTGGCCACTTTTGAAAAAAACATATGGAATTCTCAATAATTTTAACATTTAGCTTGCTTTGGTCGAGTGTAAAAGACAAAATGAGGGCCTGGACCTTACTCAGGCTTTCCCACCAAGCAGCTCCACCGAATTAGGAATTTAAACTGAGTCTGAAACAGCACTTTGTCTGCATTTACAGACGTATTGCCCCAGGATAAGAGATGTAATTCTCTGAAATGAAGAAAATTAAATCATTACCCTCTTCACCCAAGCCTTTTTGCTGTTGGAAAGTTAGTTTTGCATTTAATGAATATAGGCTCATGTCTTTCTAATGAGTATGAGATAGCTGATGTAATTGAAAACTTAAGCAGGGAAAAATCATTACAAGGTTGGTTTTTTTTTTTCCTTTTTAATTAATTTATTTTGTATATTTGTGTTATGAGTGATAGCTACCAGTAGAGTAATGGGGATGGAAAACCACAATTTACTCAACAGGCAATTCAAAAACATGTGTTGTAACAGGAGATTCCCCGTTTTTTGCGTGCCTGAAGGAAAGCAGCTGGAGGAGCGTTTTCTGCTGTACTTTCCTAGATCTCCAGGAGATCCTCGGCGTTTCCTTACTCCTGCTGTCCTCCTACTTCTTGCCATTATGAACTTGTCCTTGTATTTTCTGTTCTCCCTTTTTCTAACAGGAAACACCTTCTCTGCCCCTTGTTCTCCAGGACTGTCAACCACCCTGACATTTGGGAAAGGCATCTGCAAATGAGGTGGTGAGCTGGGAATAACAGCTCCTGGGCTGGTGGGTGTCCACAGGCACCTAAATGGCCATTCTACCACACTGGGCTGTATTTCAGGCCAAGTTTTTACCTTCCTTAAGGCCAGGAACTAAGCAAAAGCTGGAGGACATCCAGAGTAGAGCTGCTGCTCAAGGACCATGTTTCTAGGATTGCCAAAATGGCTGTAATCTGGACAAAGAAAGGACTCCGGCATCCTCTGCTCATTGTTCAAACCTTCAGCTGATGTCTTTGGTGCTCCAAAGACTAATGGGACTGATTGTCACTGTGTTCCCATGTATGAAATTGAGGACAGAAACATGCATTTTTAACAATGAAAGGACATCAAGGGGAAGGGTAAAATTGGTGCTGGGGAGAGAGAAAGGTGGCTCATAAGGTCAATGTGATTCATAGCAGATCCATAAATCTCTACCATTAACTGGCAATGCTTTTCTCCATCTTTTTTGATACCTTTCCCCAGGTTTTGATAATCTCCATTAGCCCCTCTGGAGGCCAGCCTTCATCCACAGGCCCATGTATCATTTCCAGACAAAAATTTTCCTCTCTAAGCTTTTTGTTTCCCTTTGATCTTTCACTAATAGACATTTGATGTGTCCTCGCTCTCCCATAAATAGCTTTTCTTGGCCGCCACCACCCACAGCAAAATACCTGTCATTAACCCCACTTTAAACCCCAACATCATTGTCCTGATATGTTCCTTCCATACTCCCGTACGAAACCATGCTCGTTTCAGAGACCCTCCTTGAGATATCCTCTCTGATTTCAAGAACAGCATCAAAAGAGAGAGAAGGTAAAACGACTCTGAGAAGCGCTCCCTGCGGGAAGCTTTCCTGGAAAGCCCCATTCACCTATTCATGGGTGTTGGCTATCGCAAGGCTCCGTTTGTGCTCTGTGCATCACACACCACACGATGCACCACCTCCTCCTCATAGAAGAACACTTCCAAAATACCGGAGAGCACAAGTTAAGAGCATAAAAAGGTATTTCTTTGCAAACTGCAGAGCTGATTGAAGATTTTACCACTCTCCAGCCTTTCCTTCCTTCCTCCCAACAGCCGGGAGCGTCTGAGTGCTCCTTAATCAGCTCCATGTGGTCATCCATCTCCTACCTGCAGTCACTGGCAGTTTATACTAACCTGGCTGATTTTGCCCAGAGTGGATTAAGGAGTGCACCAACCATCGCTCCTGCCGCAGGGCTGGCAATAGACAGCTGGGGAAAGTTAATGTCTTCGAGTAGCATCACTTGATCTGGGAGAGGATAAATGTCGGAAACAGTAGCCAAGGGTTATGTCCTGATCCCAGTGCATAATTTATCCACAAATTGGCTTTCTGGAAAGAGGTGGCAGTAGAAAACCACCCCTGTTTCCAGGGAGATTGAGCTGAGATATTAGAAGGTTGCAACTCTACTCTGGAGCTAGATCTGGACAGAGATTTCTCTGCTCTTTGTTTCCACGAACACTCAATTTAAAATCAAATGTCAGTCCTTACTAGTTGTTTGGACTAGAACAGACGCATCTGGAAACCACGCGTTGCCCTGAAAGCCACCCAAGCTGGCTCTGAAGTTGAAGACGAGGGTGGAATGTTCTTATCCCAGAGCCAAGGCTGTCGCTGCGCGAGCACAAAAGGCAGTTGGTAGGACATCAGCTTGTGGGAGTTTCCTTAGTTACCATAAGGAAAAGTTAAATGTCACAGTCTCCACCGGAGCAAATCTACAAGAACAGAGATTATTTGTCTGAGCTCAGATCTGGGTTTGCCGCTGATCTGAACGTGAGGCTGGAATATGGAGCGCGCAAGAAAAGTGAGTTTGTGTTTTCTAAGGTAAAATTGGAGAAGTCAAGGCAGCAAGTTTTAAATGAGGTTAGAAGATCGTGGTCTCCCTGGTCTATGACTTCTGTGAATCTATGAATTTGTCTTCAGCAATATTTTAACATACATAGCTTGCTCATAATTAGCTAAATTTAACTAAGAAATCATATATCCGAGGAGAAAAGAGGCACAAGATCTATGAAGCAGCGATCCTGGTCTTAGCCTCCCCTTCAGCTTTCTGGTGATCTGGGTAGTATCTGATGAGAGGGTGTGAGGTGACAGCCAGCTCTCAGACACACCGAGCTGGGATCTGCAGGAACACTGACCCGCATCTCCCCACACCTCCACCAGCCAACACGCAGCATCGTCTAAACCTTGCACCTCACGCTTATTTCTCTGCTGTCCAGAAGCAAATCAAAGGAAGAGTCTGGTTGGAATGTTATTGATGATTTAACAAGATGCTAACGCCACTGCCAGCACAGAGACCTTCAACAACATTTTTTTTTCCCGGTCTAAAACCCACCCTTTCAGAAGTCAGTCCCGCTTTAAAGAGGCAGAGGGAAGAAAATGGTGCTCATTAATCATTCTGCCACGACAACACTACGGGGTGATTTCTGCTCTACACCTTTTCTCACAATAGTATGCAATTTAATTGCTTTTTAAAAAGCTTTAATGATACAGACCAAAAGCTGATCTTAGCAACATCTTTTCCACTTCGGTGGCATTAAGGACACAGTTGGTAGTTGACAGAAATGAGCAACTGAACCACTTCAAAAACGGCAAATATACTTCAAACCTCAGTCAGGCTAAATACGACACTTTCTGCAAAGGTCCAGTAGAACACATTCTACCCTTTCTGAAACCAAAATGCCTTTTAACTCTGTCTGGCTAATGTATATCATTTCAGGCTGTTTTGACCCAGGACATTCTTGTCTATAAGAACCTCTCTCTGAGGGGCAGGTTTTACAGATGGAAAGAGGATGGAGACACAGATGCGTGGTTAGTAAACTGAAAAGACAAAACGGATGAGGACACTGATGGAGTGCCAGAGAGTCTCTATAAAAATAAGAGTCATAGACTGCCAGGTGTTCAAATAAATGTGGTGTGTATCAGCAGATCCAGCTTTTGAGCAGCACTCAGCAGCCTGGGTGCTGGTTACTCAGGGGACACTTCACTAGGATTGCATTAGATGCCACGAACCCCTCTGAAAAAAAAATGAAATTATGATGAATGCAGCGGATCTGGAGCTGGACTCTTCCACAGGTCTGACCTAGATCACAAGGGCTTGAAACTGCAAACCTGTGTGGACAGAGAGTTAATCAGACAAGGCAGAGCTCAGACAGGGTGTTCAGGCTCCTTTTATGAGAAAACATGTCCAAAAGTCAATGAATGACTTTTGTATTTGTGCCACCAACTATGAAGGGCTTGTTTTAAGAGTGATTCAGGTCGCTTCTGCCGTCACCGCTTGCGACGTGTGCGCACGTACAAAGTAATGAGTGGGATTTACCTGCTGAAGGGACAAGCCTGTGACATGTGGGCTCCGGAGGTGTCTGATGAACACATCGCACGCAGGTTACTAAGTGCATCCATGCTTTTATAACACTGGACTTTGTGGCCAAATTCTCTGATCTCAGAAGGCCTTTTTCTCCCTATGCGGGATTTACCACTTCTTTGAGAAGTTTTCAGCCTGTCAGATGGCAGAGCTGGGCAGTCCTGCTTTCGCGTGCCTTCACAGGGAGGGCTTTACTGAAACGTCACAAGGATTTCTACCTATCCTGGGTTCGAAGGAATAGTCATTATCAGGAGAAGCAGAATTCCTGAGCACTAGGGTAGGAACCAGGCTGAAACGATGGCATCACAGGGGCAGGAAAGCTGCCCAGCACTGCAAGTGGCAGCCAACTCCTCGAGAAAAGCGTTCAGAATTCAGGCTGGAAGCACAAAGAGGATGCAAAATGTTGCTTGTTGGGGAGGATGGGAGAAAGAGGAGAAATGCAATTTGTGAATAAAGAGAGAGGCCTCATTCCATGCAGCTTTGCCTCTGGAAAAGCATCTGTGACCATCTTCTCCTAGCCAGAACATGCACTGTGACTCTATCCAACCCACTCAACATGGTCCGAGTCATAGAATCATAGAATCATAGAATGTGAGGGGTTGGAAGGGACCTCTGGAGATCATCAAGTCCAACTCCCCTGCCAAACAGGACCAGAGAATCTAGGGCAGGTTACACTGGAACGCATCCAGACGGGTCTTGAAAGTCTCCAGAGAAGGAGACTCCACAACCTCTCTGGGGAGCCCGTTCCAGTGCTCTG